>VXBI01013933.1:1651176-1682742 GCA_013397375.1 Toxostoma redivivum | reverse complement strand
GCTTACTTATTATAAAAAAAAAAAAAAAAAAAAAAAAAAAAAAGTGACAAGAGCAAAAGAAAATAGAAGCTAATAATAAAGGAAAAGGGGTAAATTACACAAATTACTCCCATAAAAACAAGCTATATAAAACCGAGTGCCATATGTCCAACAACTCACTTTTCAGGACATTAAGGAAATATTAAATATTTCTCCTTGGAACCATCCAAGGTTATATCCATCAAGAAGCCAGGCCACTCTGATAAACTTGTTTAGTACATTAACTGTGGTACAATCAAGTGAAGTGCAAACAGAGTGTTCCTAGAAAACTATCATGATAAGAAATAATTGGTTGTATGCAGAACTCAAAAGTGAGATTTCAAATTACTTAGGTCCTGAAGATGAAAGCAGAACTATAATCTGGAAGCTTCCAAAAACCACTAACGAAACAGGTGCATTATACAGAAGAACCAGCTATTGCATTCATCTTCCATCTAAGGGTAAAGCTTTGAAATACAAGCACAGAACCATCAGTGGGGAATTGGGCTGATCTGAGAGGCACAGAGGTGTTCATTGGGATATAGTTTCAACTTCTCCAAAGCATCTTGGTTATAGGCCCTTATCTGTTTTGCAAACTCACTGTGTCACTGGCTGCTTCTTTCTTTGAGTCCCTGATTACATTTTAAGAATCCTAAGTCACCTTTCTAAACAATTCTAGGACATTCAGAAGCAAAAGTTCAGGTACCACAGTTTTTCCTAAAAGTGAAAAATCACCTCTAGGACATGGGAAGGTAGTAGTACATGGCTATATAAAAGGAAGAGGTGCTTGGGGTGCAGTTTAGCTCTGCTTGGGAGGTAGGACTTCAGTACATACAGTTCAACCTACCCCCTCGAGCAGGACTACTCAACCAGCTCAGCTAAGGCATCTCCTTGCTGATAAACCTGAGCTTCCAAAGGTCCATATGCACCTAAGTTTGCACAAAAGCATCCTAGATGAGAAATACAGATAGCCATGGTAGTAGTTGGGGGTTTTTCAAATGCAATGCAGGGGCTCTGATCTTCAAAAGTCAGGAGATCTGCCAAGCACTTGAGATAGGACAACACTGAAAATCAACTACAAACTTATTTAAAGCCCATCCTTAGACAACCCTTGCTTCTATCTACTGTAGGGCTCCTTTGGGGGAACAGAAAGAAAGCATGAATTCATGCACACAGGATGGGATCTCAAGCTTCAGAGATATTTCTTAAAGCTCATCTTCCATATGAAAGAGGCAGCTGGAAGGGTAAAGGGAAAGGAACATGAATTCAGTTGTGTCTCATCATTTCCTTCTGGAGCACAGGCAGGATTTGTGTATGAGAGAGGAAGGCTGATGTAAAAATGGCTCAAGACAGAAGGATTCTGTCCTTCCTTGTCTAGGCCTTAAAACTGTGCTACTTTACCTGCATTTGGACAACATAGGTCTAAATAAGCTAGAGTTCACTGTTATTTAAAAAAACCAAACCCAAACAAGCCACATGCTTAGCTTTCCTGTGTAGGGAAAAACACAGGAAGAAATATACACTTGCTTGTCACACTTTCCCATTAATGGAACTCTCTTCACAAAAAATTGGATTGATAAAAGTATGCTACACTAGAAAAGTCATCTCCATAGTCAACGTCAAGAATAATGTACATATTACGAGAAAATAGAAATCAGTGTAAATCAAGCCAAAGGAATTTAGCAGAATTCAGAACATAAGATCAGGTGACACTACACTCTTAACTATTCAGAACCAAGCCATCTATGCATAATTGCTGGTTTTCAATAAGAATGAAATAGTCTCATGGTGATTTCCTCAACATTTACAAATGTCTGGGGATCCTGGTGGGTAAAACTTATTATACAGAGATATTATTGTAATTTTGCATCTATTTCTATAGTGTTTGTATTTCAAATCCATATATTCTACAAAATTCAAATAAGTAAGTAGGATACATTCAGAGAGATGCTTCCTAATTTCATAACTTATTCCCCCCACTAACAATGATTAACTAAGAACGGCTTACAAGGTGTAGTGTAGGATTGTTAATCCCTTATGACATTTTTGTTCCGTGCATTTTTGAAACTGCAGGCTCTGGCATTTTCTAAGAATTACAGGATCATTGTCTTATGACAGATGCTTGCAAAACCTGCACTTAATTTAGTCAGTAAGGGACCATTAAGTTCTTTGGGAACTGCAGCAGGAGAAATTGCAAAATTGCAACTAAAAATGCTCACTCAAGAAAATCAGTGCACAAGTCAGCTATGCATTCATACAACATGTTTCAAAGACCAGATATTAAGTGATGTTTTGGCTTTGTCTAAGTGAGGTTTATTAAGTACCTGGGTGAAAATGCTTCAGGGAGGATTTCCTGTGCTGTCAAGGAAAGTGATGCTGGAACCAGCCAAAAGCACCAGACTGCTATGAAAATAGGATGGCATCATACCTGCCTTATGGTATGAAGAAGAGGATTAAAGTTCACTTATTAACCAAAATTTCTCACTTTGAAGACTGAAATTCACCTAGATAAAATGCATGATCATTATTATTTGCCTTTGAATGCCCAGGAAAAGCACTGCCCAGAACTGCTAAAGGTTTTCTCCAGGTCTATAAGCAGTAGAGAGTGACTTCTGTCAAAATCTCGAGCGAAGACACATTACACAACCAGAAACTTTCCCAAACTCTCAGGAAATCTGGAGTTTTACATCAATGCAGAAATAACCACAAGCACAACATCTGCTCCTTCTAATTTCTTTGAGTCTCTTAAAATATTTAGACTCCTTGGCCAGAGCATATTATAGGAAAGAGTCTGCATTCTATTACTGGTTTATATATGTTCCAGCCATGCTTTTTATCTGAAAACTTGACTGTCGCACAACTGTAATCTTTAGGTTTGGAGCAGAGAAACTCAGTTTATTAGAGAGTTTGTGACTTCTCTTCAAGGTCCTCACCAATTAAAGAACTTATAAAATTTTAGAATGAGATTATTACCTACATACCCTATGTGAGGTATATTATTATTTAATAATAATCTAGGTTAAAACTACTGTTACTCTGTATAAAGTAGAAGGGGTAGTTTACACAAAGTATTCTATTAGTGTTCATATTAGAAGAAAAAAACATTGAAGTCTTTAAAAATTAAAATAAACATTTTTAAAAATGGTTATTTACACAAAAGTATACGTAATTGTATACTTCATTCACAGGCTGAATTATATGAACATAGTAACCAACAAAAATACTAACACATTAACTTAACTCTAACTTATTAAGAGTCCAGAAATAGAAATGCAACAACATTGCAAACAACAGCAACATATTTGATCATGCATTCATGACCTTAAGATGTTATTTGATCCATTTTCATACAAAGAATATTTCTTAAAATAGCAAATAAAGTACATAAAACGGTACCTAATTTTTATTCCATTTATATCTTTCATATACACACATGTGAATATGTACACATTCTATATAAATACTCCTTTTTTATATATATCTGAAAGCACTGAAACAAATAGCACAAAATATTTACATGGTCATAACTGAAGCATAATACCATGAAGCTGGGGGCAAGTGGGGTTGTCAAATGCTTTTGGAACCCTTATATAAAGCCTAGTCCACCACCCTGCTCCATCAAGAAAATTTTATGGAGCAGATTTTTCCACCAGTTTCTTAATAAGCATCATGAAGGGATTACACCCAAAAATCATGCATATGGAAATCTGACACCGCACAGAAAAATTAAGATTGCCTCTGGCCCCAATCCTGACAATGAAGGGCTGGCACAAATACTTCCACTGATGAATTAAGTAAATGCTCCTCAAGCCATACTAATACTTTACACTTTTACATTACTTTTCATCCTTGTCAAACTATTGCATTTCTAGACCAATTCTTCTTCTTTGTGCTGTAGCTTCAGACAACTAAGAATAAGCATTTTACATTAAAATTATTTTCTCCATGCTCTGACATTACTATATTCACATAAAAGTAGCATAACATACTTGATTCTTTCTCAGATGCTAGGGAATTGAAATACTTTAAATATTTGAAAGTTACTTTTGTTGATAATTCAAGGATTTAGTATTTAATATTGCACATACTCAGTGCTTATATGATATAGATGGAATTGAATGATTGTTTTCCCTCCACTTGTGCCAGAGAATTCTCATACAACAAACAATTTAACCATGTTTTACACATCTGTAGCTTGTACACTGCACTCACTTCTCTAAAATAAAGCAATTAATTCCCTTTTTTAAAGAGCTGCTCTTTTATTTGGGAAGAAAGCATGAGATGTGTAAGGCAACAGGCAGCAATACAGATTGATTCATGAAGTACAGAAATATACTTAAGTGTGAAAAAATGTTCTAACACTGGAGCCAGCCATTCTGGCATAAGAATTTGTAAAACCCATTTTAAACAACTGTTTAAGTATTTCACAGAATAGTTAGGGCAACACTTGAACAAGTTGTGCTTTCTGTGTACTACAACCCATACTTATATATTTATGAGCAGGTTGGTAGATACCATTCTGTATTAAGCTGATGAAGAAGAATCAAAAGTATATATGGACAGGGCACAAAGTACTACAGGACAAAGAAAATACATTTACATCACCAAAACTCCCAAACTTACATTTATGGGATTTTTCTTTTTATTCAACTATAAGATCTATCCCATTCTGAGAAGATAAACTGTCATCTTCAGCCAGTTTTTCACATCCTGACATTTTCTTCCATTGTTAAATTTTTCCAAGTGTGGTCTCATGTATCTCTAGCTAATCAGTAATATAACCTGAAAGGCAGCACTGAATAGTTCTACCAACTATTGCCATGAAAACATTTATTTTTATATCTATAAAGACTTACATATTGACTCAAAACAGTAACAGGCAGGAGCAGAAGTGATTTCAAGTCTATAATACTTTTCCATCTTGTCATATTGAGAAAAAAAAATTAAGAAATGTAAAAAAAACCTCTAAAGCTCTGAAGAGGTACAAGCTACATATGAAAATTGTAGCTCGTAGAAAATTGCATGTATCTTCACGTTACTGGCAAATCTCTCCCTGAGTCTCCTCAGAAAAGGTAAGGCTAGGCTAGGTTCTCTAACAAAAGAACCTAGAAAAGGAGATTTGCAGAACAGCAAGATGCATTACTTTACTGTTACACTTTGAAATAATTTTCTGTGAATAAAGAACCAGTTTTACACAAGAATCTCCAAGAGACATGAATGTTATAAAAATATCCTAGATTTGATCCTTTGGTTATGAATGTTTATGTTAAAACATAGAACCAGAGTTATCAGTTTACCTTCTCTATAAACAGTGAATGCTTAGTGCTTGGCCTTCACATCACCCACATTGCATTAGCATTCAGTCATCCACACAGTACAATTCAGAGGATTATATATTACTAAATATATTCTATTTCATAATACTATACTGTTGCATTGCTGTTACCTGAACCCTGGTTCTTTCCTATTGGTTTATCCCTAAACCTTTCCTATTTGGCAGAATGCCAAGCCCTCCCCTTGACCCTAAGGGTTAAATAATCCTGTAGTCCCTTTGTTCAGGCTTCTCATGTTGGACCCTCATGAATAAACTTGGAACACATCCAGAGAAAATCAGGTGAGAGGCCTCCTTGTCTTAATAAGTTCCTATGATGCATAACCCCATTTTTACCCCTCATTATAAGAGCTAGCTGGGCAGGATTGGGGTAGGAATGGGGGGATTGCATCACTATACCAGCACTATATTACAAAGTGCAAATTTAACATGTATAAAATATCAGTATTCCTAAACACTGGTTTTAATATAATTGTATTTTTTCTCAGTTTGACGGAGATAAGACATCCCATTACTGTGTAGATCAGCTTATCTAACATTAAAGAATCCGAAAACTGTGACTTCTGAATTTTAAAATTACTAAAGCTTGTAAAACTGAAAATTTAATAGCTGTTTATTAGACAGTTGTCATGCATCCATTTTAGATGTCTTAATACACACTAACCTGAATTCAGTGTTGCATCAGTTAAATAGTTTCCTTCAAGTCTATCAAACAGCATCACTGGAAAGATTGGCCAGGAACAACTTCAAAACACTACAAAATAGCATTCTCCTACTCTATGTCATTTTTACTGTCTGTCAATTTTCTTCAGATCATCATCTTAGTGCACATTTTTCTTCAATTATTACAACAAAAGCTCCTTTCAAGTCATATCAAGTGATGCTATTTTGTTCTTGCAGCAAGCAGTGCTAACAGAAAGTAGCGGTGATACTAAACATTGTCTACAATTGTTATGGAAATATATTTATCTGTATCCTCTGGTCAAGGAAGCCACAGATCAAGGCATAAAAACTACATGCAATAATTTATACTGATTTGAAAGAACATTTCAAGGAAACATTCAAATGTACAGCTCTATAAAAATCAGACTAGTTTCAAAGCCACTAGTTACTCAAGGCATGATTCTGAGAGAGTGGTATTTCAATCAATATTAAATTCATTACTTACATCCTCTAGGTTCTATTAATATCCACAGTACATCCAATTTAACAGCTCAGGCACTCTGAAACTTCTAGCACTTTTCTATCCTGGCATTAGACCAATTTTAGCAATGCTCCAAAATACAGAAAAGGATATTTGCTGACATTCCACATTTGTTTCTTTCTCATAAGGCAAGGCTGTTTATTCAAGTCTGTTGTTTTTGTGGTTGATCAATTTTCTAAAATTGGAAACTCGTGTGCGAGTTTGATTTCCCACAAAAGGGACCTGCTACTTTTTTTATAAGTTATGTTCAGTTTGTTCCATTTTTACTTCTTGAAAAAGGAACACTACCATTTTTTATGTACTAACAAGCCTGAACACTTCCTTACGTGAAAATTGTCTTTTTCTATATAGGTGTGAAACAAGGTTTTACCTGTGCATATGCATAACCAATGTTCTCAGAGAAACACCAAGTGCCATGTAGCATTTTATTTTAGAATCCTCATGCAGAGCAAAACATGATACAATTGTAGTTGTGTGAAATAATAATACACTCATTTTGTTTCATCTGCTGCTCAGGAAAAAAACCCCAAACATTAGATTTCCTATACTAACTTTATGATTTAAAAAACCTCACCAACGGTTACCTTTATATGATGCTCTGATTTCCTGTATTAAACCAACTCCTTAGGGCCACTAAAAAAGCAGAAATTATTTTGTCTCTTCTGTTATGACTACTATGTCACCATCTAAACAAGAAATTGGGGTATTACACAGACCTGCATTAGGAGGGCATTAGCACTTCAGTTAAGTCTACTTGTCACTGTGACTACACCTGATAATTGGAGAGATATAATTAGTTGATCATAAGACTACATCAAAGTAATTCTAGAACTGTTAATAATAGGTGCAATTAATCAAATTGACAAAGCCACAACTTCCACACTCCACACCGGTGACCTGAAATTGTTTTGAATTGTATTGCAATATGAACCACAAATGGAATGGTAATGGAATCACATCAGTCTGTTCAATCTTTGCATTCCTTAAAATGGTGCTATTGTCACAGCATTGTTATGATGCAATACTGTTATAAATGTAGGATTTAATCTTTCTTCTATACCACAATGACACAAGTTAATAATATATGCACAGTTCTAAGTTAACAGGATACTGAGAGAATATAGTATGTTGACTTTTTTAAAAAGTTTGCAGTATTTAACAACTCTAGCTTAGATTTTTTCACAGAGGTTCAACATACTAGCACTCAAGTATACCTGTGCTAGGAAATTCCCTTCCCACAAAAAAACTACCTAAACAATGACAGGAAGACACAGACTACAAATCTAAAACTATATCAAGATACTCAACACTGGTTTTGTGTAAATCTGATCAACAGTGCTCTGGCAAGAAAGTGTAAAAGCAGCTCTATAAATAAGGAAACTTTAAAGACATCTCTCCCATCTCAGTTTAGTAAAGGAGTAAAAAATGCCACTCATGACAAAATTACAGAATGGAAGCAGAATTATATTCAAGGTATGAATGACACAATTGTACCTGATATTACACATAGAGAAAAAAATCTCTATGCTTAACAGTTGCATGTCATCCAAAAATCTGTCCTGAATTATTCAAATAAAAGCACTCTTAGGCCTTCTGTCCATACATTTTGGCTCATTCTATTTTTAGTTTTGGTTAGGCCACTATTGTTAAGTCCATTTAAGTACAGCAATCTCCTCATTGAATAAACTTTCCCTTAAAAACCTTAAATTTATTAAGCTAATAAGTTTAAGTCATATAAGTTTACTCAAAAACATGATATGCTTTTTATTACAATAAAAAGAAAAATGCTTAAAATAAATTTAATCTCTCACTTCAATAATAAATGTTTCTAGTGCACAAAGATAGAAAAAATAATTTTGGAGTGATCCATTTCTGAATTTAAATGGATATAATTATTTAATCATTAAGTTACTTAATGGATTTCATTAGGCTTATTTCTGGGTTTGATGTCATTTTTCTTTCCAATTAACTCCACTGTTAAGATTAATTATATATTATTATAAAACAAAGATCAGAGCCAAGATTCACACTACTTAGGTTCACAAAACCATACAGCACTCAAATCTATTTTTTCCTCAGGGTACATACAAATTCACTATATCCTTACAATAATAACAATTCCTATAAACTATCATTGTTTTCATATTGTTTAAGTGAAGTCTCAGGCCATTCAGCTACAGTCATCTTATGGTTTAAGGTTACTTCAGCCACGTCATTTAAATGTCTTGTTTTCCAGGTAAGAAGATAATAGATGATGCCTTAGATTGTTGATACACCTGTAGCATTAATACAGATGAAAAATATAGCATGAACCTGACATAAAACTCTCAGAAACAGCACAAGAAAAGTAAGACTTTTCCACAACCTCAATTTGGACCAAAACAAACTGTTTATAAAAATCAAGCTGAAAACTGTCAATCAAGATTTGGTTCTACAAGAGTCTGATGCTGCAAAGTTCTGAGCACACTCAACTTGCATTCAAATCAAGGCAGATTAAGGTTAAATTGGAACATTAGGTATGGGATGAAAAAATGTAGCCCACTTAACAGTGGGTGCCTTATCCATAAGGGAAGGAAAATATAAGTGGATTCATGTTATTTTACTTTACATCTCACATCCCCTTCCCTCAAATAAAATTTTCAAAATCATGAAGATGCTGACGTTTAGTGCTTTGGGATGAGACACGTATCTGTAATATACAGAGCAACTGGATAGGTTTAGTTTCTATTCTCACAGGAAATTCATATACTCTGTCCTGATTTGAAAGAATCCTTACAGATAAACAATGCACAGGCACAACATTACTTTAACAAAACATTACATCTGTCACAGGCAGGGAAAAATAAATTCTGGCTATTTCTGAACCATGTCATTTTCAATCTTCAGGAATTATTTCCAACTAGGATTTATAAACCATCAGGATGATACAGGTAGTATTATAGAACGTGGAATGTGAGAGAAATAGAAAGGAAATTATCAATATATCAATATCCACCATACATCAATTGCATATGAATGTTAATTTCCAATTAGAATTCAAAAATCATCAGTTTAAAAGTTCTTAGAATCACAGAATATCCAAAGTTGGAAAATATCCACATGGATCATTGAACTCTGACTCCTGGCTCTGCACAGTACAGCCCAAGAATCCCATGATGTGCTCAAGTATTGCCCAAACACTCCCTGAACCCCAGCAGGTTTGATGTATGAGGCTGCTTTCAAAATACTGGGTTGCACAATTTTGAAGGGGCTGGTTATTTCCAGCCCCTCTGCCTTGGGCAGGGACACTTTCGACTACAGCAAGCTCCTCCAAGTCCCATCCAGCATGGCCTTGAGTACTTCCAGGGATGGGGCACCCACAGCTTCCCTGGGAAATCTGTAGGAGTGCCTCACCATGGTGACAACACAGAATTTTTTCCTCATATCTAACCTAAGCCAACTCTCTCTCATTTTAAGACCATCCCCCTGTGCCCTATCACTACCTGCCCTTGTGGAAAGTCTTTCTCCAGCTCTCTTGGAGAAGGTCTATAATAAGGTCTCCCCAGAGATTTCTCTTCTCCAGGCTCAACAGCCTCAATTCTCAGCCTATCTGCAAAGGAGAGGTGCTCCATCCCCTGAACATCTAACAGAGAAGAGCAAAATCAACGTAACAAAGCAGCTTTGTTTAGGATCCCTGTCATTATCCCAGTGGCAGATGTAACTACAGGGAGCTGATCAGTTCCCTTGATGTAGACACATAAATTGCCATATAATGGGAGGATGGGTGAGAGTTACCACCTACTTTGTTGGTTTATTCACTGACACTTGCCAAGATTTACCAACTGTTCTTTTCAAGCAAGAAGTAAATATTGTATTTAGTTCGTATTTCAGCACAAATACTCACGTGCAAATGTATGCACACATACCAGGAGAACACTGGGTTACTTACATTTGTTCACGTTCTGTAGTAACACAAACAGCAACGTTGCACCAAACCATTCAGTTAGACTAAGGAATAAACTAGACACCCTTCACATTTTTCACACGATATGAGAAAGTAACAGTCTTGCTATACTACATACTCATTGCTTTCACTCCTTGAGCTAGAGCACTGTTTAATTCCTACACACTTTATTAAAAGCAACAAATAAGCAGAATTTTGAGGTAAAACTTCAATAAATTGTCATGAACTAAGGCAGTACCACCTTCACGTCTTTTAAACTAAACTAGCTTCTGATCTATTCACATGAAAAACAAATTCTGGGATCTGATCATCGCAGGCACAGAGCTGGTAGGAGACTAAACTGCAAAGTTTGAGCGGTTTAAAAGCAGACTCTTGGTGAATAACAAAAACACTAAATTTATCACAACATCTGCTTCCTTAGTAATCTAGTCTTACAAAAAGGCATATATCATCTGCAACATCAAAATTACTGAAAAGGGAAAACAAGGGAATTGAGAATCCTAGCTGACAAGAACAAATCTTTTTTTCTGCATCCTTTTACAGCTGAGAGTCTGATAACTAGGAAAGAATGGAGAAAATTGGGAGCAACTTAAAAAATAAAACCAAAGTTTAGGTTATTCCATTAAAAAAAAAAAGGCATTTAGTAGGGAGAAATAGGCTTTAATACTTCCTAAATGCAAGCAGAAATTACTTTATTGCATTTATAGTAGTTTAAAAACCCAATATAATAATGTGAATTATCAAAACACATTTGTCTCAGCTGAGAACAGAAAAAAAAAAGCTGAAGAGATGAGAGAAAAGGAGAAAATAAATAAGCACATTAGCCATGAGAACAAAATATCTAAAGAAAATAGTTAAATACAATCCAGATCCTGAGATTGTCAGAGAAGTCAGAGCTGATTAAGACAACTTGAAATTACTTGAAATTTTTTCAAGTTTTTCTCCAAAACAAGCTTTCAACTTTCTTATATCAAGTATAGCAATTGTTCTTCTTCCTCTACAGGAGCCTTTTAAAATCAATAATTTTTACAACATATCTGGAACACCAACGCAATACACAATGCTCAAGTAAGGGGGAAAACTGAATTTATATAATTTCCTTTATGAAACTCATCCACAAGTCCCAGAGATCTGTTGATTTATGTTTAATTATGCTGGTACACCATAAGACTTACCTAACTCATCAGTGATGTTTATCATCACTATTCAATACCTACCATCTACCCTATATCAGCAATTTATGTTAAATGTGATTAATTGAACAAAGAGGAGATGCTGCTTCCTGTATTATTTTTCATCTTCCTCCTTCTTGCTACTTTAAAGAATCAATAGAGAGGGAATCTTTACATATACACACAATTTATAAATGCATACAGTACTTATTCTATATATTAAACAAAGAACATTTTATACACAAAAGCTTTTTTTTTAATAACTGAACCTTTACTATTTTTTAATAAAAGGTCAAGATAGTTCCAGGTGCTGGTTCCCAAAATGCAGACTTCAGTTAATTCCTATCACCAGTTTTATACTTACAAACATTACCAGCAACAGAGACAAACATGTTACGTGCTGATTTAACTGTCCCAGTGTCAAGTGCAAGAGTTTTGCCAGTATCAGTTAAAAATCTATGGACACATCAACTAATTTGTCAAAGCCAGGAAAATCCTTATTGAGTTGCAGCATGTCAGTGCCCATCTGCAATATTCACTATAGCTTGATTCTGCAGCAGAAACACTGTTTGTATAGCATTTAATGCAAAGCTCCAAAGGACAATATGTACATTGCATTACTAGTTAGAAACTGGAGAGAAGATATTTAGTACCACAGAAGTCTCTTCTCTGATTAATTTTCATAATACTCCACATTTTTGGTTGTTTTTCTTTTCCTTTAACACATCACATGGATTTTGGCAAATCTAACATTACAGAACACAGTTTATGGGCTCTGGTATGATGTGTCGCAACACAAACTGTCAACCACTACATCTAAAAAGGTACAAAGGTACTCATACAAGTACTCAATAGAGCTACAGGGTTGAGGAACTTCAGATCAATAACTGGATTTGCTACAGCAATTTAAAAATAAAGAAGCTGTGGAAAGCATCAGTGGTAATAGTCTCCCTAAGCAGATGCCTACAGAGGTCATCTCAGGAAGGACTGTAATGAGTTTACTCTTACTCCACCTAGGCTATCCATAGGGGTAGGCTACTAATGATTGTTTGGTCCTTTTGCAGCAGTTAGTGTCTTATGCCTCACTAGATTAGATAAATGAGATAATTAAGCATCATGGGGAAAGCTTGCTAGTGATTAAAGCAGACATTGAACCAGTTTTCTATTTATTCCTCTTCTATACATTTCAGTTCTACCCAATTTACATCTGCAATTGTATAGTTGTGAATGATTAAACATCAATGGGCGATTTGCCTTCACCTCAAATTTTACATTTCTCACAAACAAGGAATGTAACTAACTGCAGTGTATACAGCTTGGCAGATATCAGGCATCTGCTCAAAAAATGGACAGTAAAACTGGTACTTGTTTAGAAGGATACATATTTCTGAAGGATAAGAACACTCTAGAGAAAAAAAACTGGTAGCCATACACTTATAACCTGTAATGGCTCAAGAGCATCACACACCAAAATACATTTCCTTCAAGGCAGTAAGTTGTTATAGGGTCACAAAAGTCTTTCCTTATAAATTCTTTTTCTCAGCTGAAACAGTTGGTAAGTCTCTTCTACATATGAAATGCAAGACTCTGGTTTTGAGCATATGGCCAGGATGTTTTATTCTCCAGGAAGAATGTATAAAGTTAGGTGGCAAGTTCCTCACGGTGTCTGTGGAGGCTTTCCAGCTCATCATCCACTTGAAAGCACTGAACTAGTGCTAAGGAAACTTCCATGTCCAACCACCCAGAGCCCACTCTGGCAGTCTTGTGTGCTGGGATCGAAGCCCCTGGCAGCTACACCACCCACATTCACACAGTCAGACCAGGTTTCCTGACCAGCTTGACCCCAGGATTCCCACAGCAGAGTCTCAGACCTCCTAACCCTTTAAATAGTTTAATCTTGGTGCAATAACCATATAAGAGCTGGAATCTCTGAAGAAGGACCACAAGCAAAGGAACCTCTGAGCCTATATTCCATCACAGTCTGAGTATTTTGTGTGGAAATCTCTCCTGACATCCAGAAAAGTCTTTCTATATTCTGAATATTAGCAAGTCTAAATGTAGAGGCTTACCAGTACGAGCAGTAGCACAACTCATAAAGCACATTTCAATATGATCAAAATGCAAGTTGGCTCCAAAAAGGTATCCATTTAAAGCTCCAGAAACACTGAAAATATTTTAAAATCCTTAACAAAATTATTAATTTTTACTTTCCCCCCCATGACCTCATTTAGCACAGCAGATGACTACTTTTCCTCATCTATTAAGACTTCAGTGAAATAATTCATTTACAGTTAGAGGCCACAGTATTCACATTAAAACCTGAATATTAATTGACTGATAATGAGATGATAAAACTGCTTTTCTCTGCAGGTGCACCAATCAATTTCAATAAAACTCAAGGAGTACTTTTTAAACTGCATCTACAGTTAAAAGGTTATTTTATTTTCTAATAAAGTGCTTTACATTGATCTTCTGGAAAAGTATAGTTTCATTTTCACTAGTTTTCACCGTTTTTTAATTATAATAGTTTCTGTTTGCATAGAAATTATTTTCCAATACTACTTTCCCAATACTAGTGATTAACTTCCATGCTTAGCTTTGCAGAATTCAAAAATAACCCAAAAAAGCTCTCTAATTTCTGTTAAACTTTCATTCTATTGGCTGGAAATCTTAAATTTTATGAAAGACACAAAAGCATCGGAATGATTTTCAAGCAAGTATTTCTCTTAGACTTCTCCATTTGTACCAATTGTTTCCTGTTGGTCAGTGTGGCTCCAAGACTAATATATTAAAGACTTTTGACAGTCATCAATAACAAAATCCAGCTTACAGCAATTCAAAGTGCTTATTTATCTATCAAAATTTTCTAACATATTTGAACAGAGCAATCAAATTTCACTCCAATAATATTATTGTCTTTCAAGTACTAATAATTAAGGAGCAATGAAAAGAACACTCTATTCTGAACATGCCTTCAGATACCAGACTCACTGTAAGGACCATGAAAACCGGGCACAGATTTTTTCAAAATCAGGAGACCACAAAAAGAATGAAAATAGGTGATATGTGTAAAACATATACAACTATAGGCATAAATATTAGTATAAACCTGGAGAAACTAAGGACAGAAGCCTGACCTCAACTCCTTTGAATTCAGAGGTTGGACACCTTACTGGGCACAGGTGGATAACCAAGCTGCCACTCATAATATGTGCAAATAACACCGGTACTTGATTTAGAAAAGAAAATACCAGTTTAATGTTTTAGTATTTGTAGACATAGGGCCATGATTATTAAGAATGATCTGAAAGAGAAAAGCAATTTTTTCTTCACTGAATGAGAAGCCAAAACAGAAGACATCATCTTCAGCATTCTCAGTGACTAAAGTGACTAATTACATGTAAGTAACTGCTTCTGAAATTGGAAGCAATGTTAAATTCCTCTGTGATATTACAAAACTTTTTAGAGCCGTAAAGACTGCACTTGCATGTTAGACACCACAGTCCTAGATAGAAACTCTGGATCTCCAAGTGACTGCCATCCCAAATCTCTTACCAAAACAAATACTTCATAACACAAAACTAGCTTTAGTAAAAACATTAAAATTAAACAAGCAAATAATGCCCAGTTCTATCATCAATTCTACCAGATGATTGAAGCCTGTCCAGATGGGACCTGATGTGAGCACTGTAGACAGCAGCCATCCCAGAACAAATGAAAGTGAAAAACTTGCACACCAAGAAATTGTATTCTTCTGATAAACACTGGGTAAGGAGTCTGATAGATAATGAGGGAGAGTTAACACAAGCTCTGGAAAGTTAAAATAAAAGTTAGCAGGGCTTGGAAGCTGACTCCATAACAAACCAGAAACCAGTACCTAGCTATGGAGACAAAAAAGATGCCAGGAGTTAAGGTGCTAATGCACAGTTTTAATGAAGAGCATGTGTAGCTGAGACATAGTACTCAGCCTTATTTAAATACGCTTCTCTTGAAGGATCAGTCTAGAAAAATAATTTCCCATCATGACAGGGCGTAGAATTTAACCACAGAAACAGCAAGTATCTATAGTATTTATCTAAGACGTTTTTGGGGAATAATCTAGGGTAAAATGATCAGAAAGCAGCATTTTTGTGGCAACAGAAGCTAAATTGATCAAAGAATCAAGGACGTAAGAAAGTCATATTTACCACGACAGCCTTTAAGTAGACTTTTACATATACTTTGCAGGCAACAAACAAATATTCTTTTTAATTTGAGATCATTTCCACTAACCGCAGAACTGCATAATAAATACAGGAAATAGTGTTCCATTAGAAAATCTCCTTTACAGAATGTATTATGTTTCAAGTATTCTCAAGCTACATGCATAAATGCATGAATAAAACATAATTAATTTTCCACTGATCTAAGTATTTCATTTGAAGAATTTATTTTCTTAATGGTATCATCTAGCTATAACATACCTCTGTTCATTGAAAATTAATTCCTTTTCTTACTGCACTGTAAGAGACTGAAGTATGTTTAAATTAGAATAGATTTTAATTCTAGTATTTTTCTATGATACACCTAAATCTACCTGTTTCTATTTCATTAAGAGTCATCATCTAAAGACAGCAAGCCTAAACTCATCACAATTTAACTGTACATAAAGAATTTTTTATTCTCACATTTAAGTACACAGCTGTTTGAAACATTTACTATAACAAAAATCTTATATCTCAAGCATTATTCTTAACTCTCCCCAGAGTGCCACCATCACATTTCTGTAAATCAAAAGTAGGTTTTTTCATCCACTGAAGAACAAAGGAAATGGTAAGCTCCAAAGTAACTGTAGTTTAGAGGCAGCACGTGTTTCCTCAAAGGTCTCCCAACAGGATTCTCCACTGAGCCACTGACCTTATCTTTCACTACTGCTTAGCTCCAAATTTAGAAGTAATTTGTACCCTTTTGGAGTCGTAATTGACACAACATCAAAAACAATTTAAAAGAGCTCAACATATTAGAGTCGCAGAAAAAAAAATCTGCCTCAGAATAGTCGTCATGATAGTGCTACAGATGCCCAAATGACCAACAGGCTCTGCTTCCACAACAGCAACAACAGCCACAGAAAATGCTTGAGAGCATAAAGCACTGGGTGAAAGGTTCTGAAAGGCTTTTAAGTCTAATTCAGAACAATGGCCAAAAAAATTAAAGCCTTGGCAGTTAAATCTACCAATTTGAAAGGCTACATATTTCCAGGGAGCTATGAGAGGTTCGTGCTCTTCATTCGTTATTCCCGCTGGCCCTCAGCAAGGATTCCCTAAGGTGGGACAGCTGTTAGTCTTGCAATTCCTTTTACAACACTGCCCTCCAGTGGACTTTGCCTGCTGAGATTTTCTTAGCCAGTAGCTAAATTCCTTTGCTTCAGAGATTTACAGAATCACTGAATAGTCTGAACTGGAGGGGACCCAGTAGGATCATCAGTTCCATGAATGGGGATGGAACCCACAACCTTGGCACCATTAGCACCACGCTCAAACCACCGGAGCTCGTCTCAGGGTCATTAGCACTTCTAGAAAAATGTAATGGGTCACAAAGTACGTTTGTAGGCACTAGTGTCTAGGAGAGGAGAAGGATATGGACATAAGATTTCACTTCATCTAACCCACCTTTTTTGGAATTTCAATTAATTATAAAAAGGATTTTTAAAGTGAGGATGGCGAGAACTTAATTCCAAAGAAGCCTCACATCGATCTTTCCACCAATTCCAGAGTTCAACTGCTACTTATACTTAAAACTCATTGCAAAAGAAACTGTTTCAGAGTGATATAAAACCAGTAATGTTCCTTCAGTATTCTTGCAGTGAGTTCATCAGCTGAGATAGCAGATCTCACACCAGTGTCTGTCAACAAAGATTTCCTTAAGATCCAAAATAAAATCTGCCTTTAGTTCCAGTGTCAGTAACATGAAGATCAATCCTTTCAAGCAGAAAATGCCAATAAAAAAGTTGCTTACTTCATAGTTACAGTATGTATTTGGAGCACATCAATATCCAATTTCAGCCTGTTCAGTCACATGCACTGTCCTTTATAGCCTCAGCCTTTGTTTCTGTGCCAAGGTCTTAATTTTTTTCTTCTTCCCCAGACTGTCCTCCAGGCCTCTGGACAGATTCCACAACTCTTGTGCTCTTACTGGTATTGCAGCCTGTTTGGTCTTAAGCAGTAAATGAAAAGATTTCTCTTATTTTGCAGATGCCTACAGAAGGCTCCCTGCATTGCAGGAATGAAGAACAAGGGAAGGAACTCCAAGCCTTCACTACTGAATTGTTAAGATCAAGTATCCCTAGTTTATTTAACAGCTCACTGATCCTGCCACTCAAACATCAGCTAATAAAGAGCCATGGTTTACTGCAGGTTGCAAAAGGAAAGTTTTGAGACTAGTTCTTCATGAATATCTTTTCCCAACAGTGTAACTCACAACTGCTTTCCCTAAGAAAGCCTATTTTACCTTTTAAACATCCTAAAGCTCAGTAATGGGAAACAACATCTGGAAAAGGGGAAAATGCATGTTGTCAAATTAGCATGCCTGTACAATCTTGTAGACATCTTCAGAATCATAATTTGCACTGCTATATAATTACCAGTTATTTCAAATTAACAGTAACACCTTCATAGTTTTGTTTCTGTTTTTTTAATAGCTTTGAGTCCAAGTCTTTGAGTTTCAATGTAATATTTATAAGAACTCCTGGACCCATTAATGAGGGATAGTTTTCTCAATTAATTTATAGAACCAAATTTACTCATTTAAGTTACAAAAGTATTGTTTCATGACAACTTCTTTAGGAAAAACTTGGGCTATTGGCATGTCTTTCCTGTTGACAAATTAGGCTTCCATTTTGACACAGCAGTGAAGTAACAGTAGCATAGTGATTACTAAACCCATCACCAAGTAGATTATTTTCTTGGTTTAGCACCATGCAACAACTTGTGATTTTATCAAGCTTACTCATTTTTTTGTTGTTACCAGCCCTAAGAAAAAGCCTCAAGAATAGGGAGACACCTCACTTGAAACATTTGCCTCTCCGAAGTGAGAGAAGTCCACATGCCCAAACCCTCATTAAATATCAGCTTGAATCTTAGACTTAAGAAATGCAAAACAAAACAAACTAACAAATAACCCAAACATCCTCCAACCCCTCCAAAAAAAAAAAAAAAGAAGTCTCTCAACTCTGAAGTATCTTGAAGTTTTCAGTTGAAAACAAGCCTGAATACATATACTTAAAACCCAGGCCTGTCAAATAGCACATCTCTACTAGATTTTAAACCAACAAACTAACTTATAGCCTAACCCACAAGAAATTATCTAGTGAGTAATACATAATGAATTCAAAGGAATAGCCCATTCTGTCATCATCTATCCATACAAACTAGCTACAAGCCAGTAGTACTCTCACATGCAAGTAGACCTCTAGTGTTTGGTTTCCCATGAATAAAACTGTCTTCTCAATTTTTTAAACAGTTAACTACAAATGTGTGTTCCAGAGAACTCTGTCATAGAGAAAGGCTCAATAATACCAGACCTTATAGCCATCCATGTATCCTGTAGGCTTCCACACATAGATTTAACTATGGGAAGACCTCACTCCTGCACAGCCCTCAATCAGCAATGCATTGTAGCTGAGCTGCAATTGTCCATAATATACCCAGGAATCTGGAGGGGACAACCTCTGATGAACTTTGATAATTGTAGGGGATCCTATCTATCAAGTCAAAAAGGGATTTAGGAGGAAAGTTCCAGAACCACTTCCATCCTCAAGCTAAAGCTATTTTAACCACTGACAACCAAAGGGCATGCAGAATACAGTTGGCTCCAGAAGACAAAAAAAGCAGTTGAATGCAAATATGAGGATTAAGCAAAGAACTATAGCTGTGCTATGGGACCACATTTTCCTCTTTCTAGTACACAAAGAGTGCATTTCAGCCAAATCCTCTAAACCAGGATGAGTTTCACCTCAGTTCAGTCATCTTGGCTATACTGGTAATACTGGAACATCCAGCCTAAGTGCTTTTAGAGGGAGCTTGGCTTAAAGTTACACGTAGTCATGAGGTCCACACCATCATAAGTGGAACCTACAGGATTTTGATCTGCTGAACTGACTTAACCCAGCATTATGGAGGCATTCAAACTCTAAAGGTACCTAGGTAGTTTTTGGTTTTATAAGAAAACCCCAGGAATACAATTCTACATTTCTGTGTTTCGCCATTTGTATGCTTCATCCACTTCAGCATCCTTCATCTGTTAAATTCAGGTTGGCTTTAATAGCCAATATGGTCTTACTTGTAAGTCCAACAAAAACTGAGCAGTTCCCCAAAGTGCAATACCTGGACAAGTACTGATTATTCTGGAGTTTTTACTGGTCTGCATTTTCAGAACACTATCTCAAATCCTCCACTAGATGGTAGCTGAATACTATGTTGATGGTCCAATATTATACAGCCTGTGACAGCCACAAGAGCCGCACCTGATTGGCTTTTCAGGATTAATCACAGTATTTTTGGTTAAGTACAAGACATGCTCAGAGATCACAGAGTCTTAAATATTTAAGGGTAAGAGACACCATTGTAATTACACTATTCTACTACTTAGGACTACTGTGGTCTCAAGCATTTTGCTTTTAGTTCAGTTTTGTGTTTGCCACTATTGCAAGCAAGTTTGCCAGCCTTCAGGGTCAGGCATTTCTTTCAAACATCTATTTAACACATTTACTTCCCTCATCTGTTGAAAGACAATGCTTTTTTTCTGTAAGGCTCTTCATTACATCCCTGAAAAGGCTGAAAAGTTTCAAAGCTGATTGCTTCAAATTAGGAAATCTTTCAACTGAAGCAAAAACACCCTGTTTGTATTAGTAGCCACTGACAATAAATGCAGAAGCACTTGAAGAGTATTTGAGTAATGTATAAGAGCATAATAATAATAAGAGTATTTGAATAATACTAAGAGTATTTGAAAACAGCTTAAGTTGTCATTGATGATACTTGCATCCCATTCTCTACATTTCTGACCTCCCTCCACTCCAGACTGGCTACACACTGGTTTAGCACCTGGGCAATAGCCCAGGTACTGATGTGCTACAAACTCCAACAGCAACAACTTCTATTCAATTGCACCAAGTTATTGTTCTCCTAACAACAATACTAGTTTTTTCCATCCCATATTTCCTTTCCAAAACTGGAAGTACATAACAGCCAAACAAATGAGAAAGTATTCCAAACTTAACCATGCAGTAGGCCACTTCACTAATTTTTAATAGATTAACTAAGACATTTTTTGTAACTGAACTAAAAGACATCTTTCCTTTGTCTACTTATTAGACAGATTATTACTTGCCAAGTACTTTTACAGAAGCATGCTAGAAGCAAAAGAAAAGAGTCTGCACTGAAACACGTTATTCATTATATTGTGCTGTTCTAATTAAGTGGCTTTGTACCCTTTATTTCTCCTGACAGCAAGGGAGATCATCTAATTAATCTCATAACTAGTCCATCATCTCCAATATTTCAAGGCTGCCTAGTAGACCCCATTTACAAAGCAGTCTCAGTTTGACTGTGCTTCTCCCAGTTTGAATGGATGAGCTTTCATCTATCTCTCCTGAAACCAGAAGAAAACTCTCTCAAACCTCTTGCAGCAAGTTCCATGCAAAGTCTAAAGATGAAAGTCAAATGCACTTCTAAACTATGCAGACCACAAGCATGGCAGATTAGTACTGCAGAGGAGTTCTAGGGCTTGAAGAAGCCAAGGCACAATGACCACTAAACCAGTTAGCCATGAAGACTCAGCTACATAAATTACGGATATTCAAGCCAGTAATTGAAGAAACATTCCAAATTCTTAAAAGGAATTTCCCAGCTAATTTGTGAAAAGCATCCAACATTTAAATAAATTATAATTTAAATGATAAAGTGATAATTGTACAAACAATGCCTTGAATCTAACTGAACAGTTTTACTGTCAAGATGAGAACAAAGGGTTTTGGGTCCCAAATTACTTAGGATAGACTGAGAAAAGTTACAAGAAGCAAGAGACCAGCCTAAGAAGTCATATAAGCACATGAATCTGAGCATTCCCAATTCACCTAGCACAGTTCTTCTGGAACAACTCTTCACAGCTTTAGCTAAATTCTATTTCAAATTACCAGAAAATGATTTATATTACCCTGTTCATGCCTTCTCTAGATCATTTCTATCTTCATTCCAACTTCTCACAGGAATTTGTTCTAATCAATTTTTTATTGTTTTACAGTGAAAAATTTACACAAACTTTGAGACTTCTAAAGACTTCTTCCTATTTCTTCATTAAAGAAGTACATGTTTATTCAAGCAGCATAGAAACATTTTCCCAGTCTTTTTATAAAAGGGTGAATTCACTCACATACAAAGTCAGTCTAGCATTTATCATACCCAGCTAAAACATGGATTTGCTTTGGCACTAAAAGTAACTGAAAAGATAAATACTTGTCCAAACCAAATTATCTAATATACAAAGCAAGCTTCTACACCATCTAATCAAACAGCTAAACTGAAAGAGTTTTTCTTCATTACCACAGGTAACAAAGTAGAATTAGTAATCACATTTTGCAGATGTGACCGCTAAAAGTACAGGTCTAGCGGAAAGCAAAATACAGTGTTTGAACATTTCAGACTACTTCAATGAATCATACAGGAATACATGATTGATTTCATGCTATGACTACAGTACATAGTAAGATATTAGGCCTAGAACTAGTTTTGAGCAGGAAGACTCAACTTCTTATAGAAAAATCCAGTAATCTTCAGTTTGCACCCCTGTGTGGAAAGAATTTATATCGCAGACAGTGACATCTTCCCACAGCAAGCAGGATTGCACACTGTTTGCTTAACACATCTGGAAACGGTTTCCATAATATAAAATAAGGGCTGTCCTCTGCTCCAGTGACAACGTTTACTCAGCACTGCACACTGACGACAAGGCCCATTGACATATTCTGGAGATTCACCTTCTATCATGCATTCAGCTAATGCTATTGGGTGTTACTTGATAGTAACTAGAGTTTGAGAGCCAGCAGCCAGATCCACTGGTCAAGCATTTCCATGCAGGAAGAAGAAACTGTAATTACTTGGAAGGTTCACAATCAAGATACTTAAATTTTGGGTGTACTCAATGTATTACTTCCTTCACACTACTGTGCTCTGCATTTTCATTGAAAACACCAAGAAATGTTAAACCTTCCAATGGCACATAAAGTATATACTGTCACCCCTGTATTTATCAGATTTTTAAAATTTGAATGGCTAAACAAGACTCATAATATTCTCTATCTATATTATCCTTCTCTAAGAAGTTGTCTGCCTACCTCAGCTAAGTAATCTTAAAAGATTTTTTAATTAAATTCATGTCAAGTACATCTTTTTTAAGCTACAAATAGCAATAGGAAAATATACTATTTCCTAATTATTTTTCATTAGCAGATATAAAGGATTCATTTAGCAGTATGTTTTTAAAGGAATGTCTACTTGCTATTTATTAACTCAAAAGAAAAAAAAGCATATATATTGATGAGTGTTCTGTTGAGCTATCTTTATGCCTCCATCCTAACACGCTGTTCTGCTGCTGTCAAATACGCCTGTGTTTCTGTACACTAAGGAGAAGGAACCACGACAATCTGTTCTCTCTTTAAAAACACAATCTGTGTTTGACTGGCTGAAAGAAAAAAAAAAAAGTAAATATGTTACAGTACTTGAAAATTCCACTGAAATAAGTTTCAGAACTAAGCTTTTAGAATTCTTAAGAGCTGTTGCCCTAAGACTTGTGCACATGCTTTTTCAACATCCGTTAGAGGTCTATTGCACTGAATTGTTGAATGACAAATTTCTGCCATTTCCCAGGTGAGAAGAAAAGAAATAGCAAGCCTACAATATGACATGATAAAGATCCTGAGATTCAAAGCTTTTGTCTATTTGCCAAATGAAGATGTTACCTAATTGGTGACATTGTTTGCTGTACATACACACACTTGGTCAGCTCACACTTAATAAATCATTCTCTTGAAGACTAAACAAAAAACCTCTGCTTAATAGATGCTATAAATCTCCCAAGAATCCCATTATGAGAGGACAGAATAAAAGTTCTACACATTCCAGCAAGATATGACAGACAGTAATAATAGCCTGACCCAGTAACTCAGGAAGCAGAAACTGCAGAGCAAAACAAGGAGAAAGCCAGATGAAAAGCCAGTGCAGGTTTACTGCAGCCTAAAGTTTTATAAGAGTACCTAATCATATCTCATCACTTACTTTGAAAGAAACACTGACCTGGGGTTTTCATTGTTTGTTTTTTATTTGGGTTTTTGTTGTTTGCAGTTTGTTTGTTTTTTTACTGAGGGATTTTGGACATTGACGTATTCTAGCCACAGATAACATGTAACAAAGTTTTCCAAATAAAGATGCTGAAATATGCCTGATTTGGATGGTAGAAGTCATGCAAGAGGTGCTTTCAGTCTGAGACCATGACAAGTTCAGGAAAAAAAAAAAATCAGCGTTCTAGTGGCATGCTCCACGTGTCAGATAAATACACAGAAAAATAGTGTAGTGCCCTGCGAAGCACCCAGTGGGATAGATCACAACTGCAATAAACAGAGTATTCAGGGTGGAAAGGATTTCACTTAAGAAGCATCAGGTATTGTTAAAAAGAAAAAAAAAAATCAAGCCAGTATTCCAGCCACAAGTTCAAAACCAACATGGCCACAGTAGCTTTCCAATAATACACAAAAGTTCTATCACCACAGTCACAATTCCATCAGAGATCATAATACTTCATTCATTTTTGGGACAAAGCCCCAGTTGCTTTATGAGTCACAAAGTAGTGATTTCACAGTGCTGCTAGAAAGTTACAGCTTTCCTTTAATGAGAGAGGACCTTATTATTCCGCATCTCATATAAAGTTTGGACATAATATGACCAATAGACTTCATAGGCTGTTGATGCGGTGATTCAATCCTTTCAGCTGTGCAGAATTAGACTAACTCTGAAAAAAAACCCCATAGATTCAAAGTCAGCTCCATCACCTGCTGATTCACTTGTTCCAAATTCACCTATTCCTTAATGAGATGGAGTCCAGTTAGTCAAACTTGTGAACAGAAGCCAGGAAATTTAAGTTTCAGTACACAGGCTGCACCTGATGAAATACCTTGTGAGAATGTTCTTGATCTTTGTTCTCGATTGTTTCTGCTACAGTTTAAGTAGTGGCTACTATAGACCAAACGAGCCATATAATATATGAGTAGCCTGATAGTTCTGTACAAATTGTGCCTCACTAAGTAAGAAAATGCACCATGGTCAAAATGTTCGTCCCAAAAATCATTGAAACCTGATTTTGGCAGACAATCTGTTCATGCCTATTTGCTCTTTGAGCCAAGCAGAATGCATTTGACAATTCATTTAGCATAATTCTTAAGAGCAGGGGAGATGGTCCCAAAATAAAGGTGAATCAACAACTGACAAGCCAAAACTGAAAAGGCAGAACTATTGAAGAGTGTAACCACCATGGGATAAACTGCTGAAGCAGAACTTGGAAATCTAGAGCATGTGCCTCTGTAAACTAGGCTCATTAGTTGAAATTAACGCTAGTCCTCACACAAATGACTGCAGCTCTTCACACATAGCTCATATACCTGGGCAGCTCTTCACACAGATTAAGTTATGGAGTGAGTTATTCAGGCTGGTTGGTTCTTTCAGGATAGACCACAGCAGTGTCACCACTGCCTAGATTTGTAAGAGAACTGCAATACACTGGAGTGGATTTACTCCTTCCCACATAGAATCCCACCAAATTCAGTAAGTCATACTCATTTGCCACAGACAGCAGTCATACAACATTAACAAGAAGACTCAACTAGGAGCATAATTATTATTACCTGTTCTTGATGAATTATTTAATCTAGACATACCTATTTAAGAATTATTGCTCTCCCTCTGTTTCAAAATTGCACCAGAACAAGTCTGTCCCAATAGCTCTGTCTGCTCAAAATTGGGAAGTGTGCCTATCTCTCACCAATCCAAAGTTCTTATGGTTTAAAACAAAAATTATCTTCCTTTTTGACATCACCTTCAGAGCACTACATAAAAACCACTTTTAATTTTTTTAGCTATATCCTGTCCTAGAGATCCTAAATTCATTCTATTATCAGAAGCTTTCCTTGCTCTACTGAAACACTTTACACCATTTCCTACTCACTTTTTGTAATAATCTTTTTTTCCTCATTGTACATTTGGGTGTTTCCTGTAGCTTTTATCAGCCCCCTGCACTGTCTT
The DNA here is from genome assembly GCA_013397375.1 of Toxostoma redivivum. Taxonomy (NCBI): domain Eukaryota; kingdom Metazoa; phylum Chordata; class Aves; order Passeriformes; family Mimidae; genus Toxostoma; species Toxostoma redivivum. The sequence goes on along the minus strand of VXBI01013933.1, from coordinate 1,656,749 downwards.
CATAATCCTATCATGTATGTGCTTTTCAAAAGCACATAATAAATTACATATAAGTACAGTTCTTCTTCCATAGCTTTTTATGGATCATTCAGCTATTTGCAATGTGACTTCAAACCTGCCTTGTCTATTCAATGACACAAACTTTTACATAACCAAGTTTGTGAGTGTCTATGCCATTTAATGAGAAGTAATTTCAGAAGAGAAAGAGCTGTTATGGAAAATTGTAAAGCTATCTTGTTATAAGAATTTCTTCAACAGGTAGATACTATAAGCCAAACAATTTGTGAGCTGCCAGTCTTTCATCTTTCCACGGAGAAAAAAAATCCTAAAACATAAATTATTCAACAATTAGTCTTAAATACAATAAATGCATGGATTAAAGATAACCAATACAAAAACAAACAAACAAACAAAAAAACCAGAACCCCACTGTGCTTTACAGTCCATGCACTATTACAGTTATGTATTCACAACTTCAGCATCCAATCCAATATTTAATTTTGTTTTACTCAAAGCACAGAATTAAATACACACCAAAAAACACTTTGCAGAAATAGAAACAATTCACCCACATCAACTAATTATTCTTTCAGGAGTCAGACCTTGAGGCAAGAGAATGCTATCAAGTGTAAAGACAAACATGTTCCTCCAGCTGTTTGACATACTTATTGGACATAATAAACTTGATATGCTGGAGGCTATAATTAATCTTTACTAAGTGAACGCTCTTCTCAGGATGACTTGCCTACTAAGCTGTCTAATGACACTTAAGGCTTTGATAAGTAAATAAATTAGTTCATTATGGTCAGACAGTCTTACCTTTTTTTTTTTTTGAGTGAGATCACAGCTTTCTTTATCTTACTTGTCTCACTCAGTCATCACCAGCTTCAATACTCTGACCCTGAAGTTGACAAAAGGGCATTCCATTCAAAGCTCCCAACTCTAATTTCTGCTAGAACAAACAAACCAAAAAAACCCCCTGGAAATCTATACTGGTAAGAGCTTTGTTTTAAAATTACACTGGAAAATGACAATATTATTTGCTTTTCTGTTGCTAGATCTCATGGCTCACAATAACACGCACAAAAGTAAAGCTGCAGTGCCCTCTTGTGAGCAGTCAAATCTCTTTTGCAGAAGTAAGTTTAAGGTTTGGAAGAATTTGTGCTACAAGCTGTCTTTTCTGAAGGCCTGGCACCATAGGTATACACTTTATATAAACATACACCCACCTCCTCCATCTAACTGTTCTGAAACTGATAAAACAGGCTCATAGAAAAAAGTGAAAGACAAGTATTTTCCTTTTTATTAAGTTCAGTAGAGTTTTGGTTATATCTCTATTCCTAACTTCCATATAGGAGAAGTCAAAAACCAGTTTCTTCAGAGGTGTAATCAAGGGGCACACTCTTGAGCACTACTGAAAAGAAACAAAACAAAACACCCCAACAAAATTTAAAAAAACAAAAAAAAAAAAAACCATGCATATGTACACATACATAATTCAAGTAGCCTTCCAATTTAGGCATTAAATAACTCAACTGACAAGGAATAGAGGGAAAAAGTAACTATTAGAGGAATTAAAAGAAATATATTAAAACAGTCAGTAGAAGGGAGAGCAAAAGCAATAAATCAGCTAAACAATCAAAATCAGTATAGTCAAAATGCCATCCTAATTCCTATATGTCAGTGGGGAACCATTAGAAGATGGTGATAAAAGTCTGTACAGGTTTTGCATACTTAGTTAGAACAAATATTTAAGATCTCATTTTTTGTGAATAACAGAAGTTCACTACAATTCAGCTGTTAAGCCACATACTATTTTAGTATCCCAAAATATTGCAAAATATAAGATCAGTTACAAATATTTTAAAAACTATAGAAGTTTACCAAAACAATAGAAAAATAAACAAGTGACACAGAAACAGTACCACAAAGTTGATTCTGATGCCAAGGAATCACATTAGAATTAATTTTCTAAAAAGTGATAGTGTGTTATCTGCCAGGAAATATTTTGCTAAGACTCAAATTTCTCATTTTCCCTAGTTTACTGTATGCAGTAATCCTCAATCATTGAGCAGACAACCACTGGATACACACTTAGGCTGCACATTTTACTGCTTCAGTGATGTTTCCATAGGTAACAATTATAAAGGCCTTTCAGTTTCATTTCACCATATTTTTCCAGTTTGTGACCGGTAAAGAACTTTTACAGAAGTGAAGCTGAACAAGAAATACAAGTCAGAACATTTGAAACTCTTTAAAGTTCATCTTATCATATTAACTAATCACTTGCAAGCAGATGTTAAATATTTGATTTCAGCCCAGAGGGCCAAGGTCCAAAGGAACATAATTTGTTTAGGCCCAGATTCAAATAATTATTTCAACTGAATTTAGGCAGACAGGTCCAAATTACCACAAAACACCAACAAAACAAAACCTCTCTCCTGTGGCTTCCTAAAATCCCTGGCAGACAGACATCTCTGTTCTGCCTTTACTCCCTCTTGGACAGTGTCAGTCCTGCAGATGGGCAGCGCAGCCACAGTCAGTTTGTGTGGCTCTTACAGTATTCAAGATTGCCCAAAGCACTTTAGCCAAATGACTGCTGAATCCCACAGGATTCACGTCGAATCAATCCTCAGGAGGAGATACTTTGGGGCACATAAACACAAAACTTCTTTGGTTTACAAGTCTTATAATCAGTATCTTACTGCAAACCCACAGTAGGCACAGCAGTCCGGCAAAGCCACTCTGGAGATGCACTGTACAGATCAGAGAGATTCCTGGTCTAGAGCAGATGATGCAAGTTAAAATACATGTACTGCAGTAATCAAGTGCTCAGCTACACTATTTACAGAATTCACTAACATTAGCAGTTACTCCATCATACTCAGAAACCCACAAGACAACCTTTTGCACAAGCTGTATGGTACTGATCAAGTTTACACAGTAATAAATTTCTTTCACACAAGTACTGAACTACAACCTTTAATCTGCATGTATTCAGTTAAAGCAAAGGGAAGGAGGTTTACTTTAAAAATGATTGGTATTACTGGCACCAAAAAAAGGAATTTTTCTTTCAAATTTTCCAGGTGAGTTTTAGTCTCAGTTAGAGAATTATAAAGAATTGAACTAATGAACTTGTTTTCAGTTTCATGATTACTTGGCTATTACCTCAGTGGAAATTTGAGGTTTACTTATTGAAGTCAATACAGACAAGAGACTAAATCATGGGTTTATAGTTTCACTACAAATTTTGTAAAGCAACAAATTATAATCCACGTTTTTCATCAGAAAAAGGGTCAACTAGTTGGCTTGGCATATTACATTACTTAGATTTACAAAACAAATTTCTCAATATGCTCAAGACAGCACAGGAGATACCAGATTCCTAGAACGAGTTCAGATATTAGAAAACAAACTTTAGGAAAGCTTGTTCCTGCCAGTCCTGTCTAGATCTGAGGGGCAGCCTTATCATCCAACATGTCACCTGGCCATACCCCATTTTCTTGTCACCTGCAAACCTCTCTGAGCAGCTAATAAAGCTGTTAAAGAGAACTAGTCTCAGTATGGATCCCTGGGGTATTTTTTGTTACCAGCATTTGTACAGAGAATTAACGCTCCCACACCTGTTCATCCAGTTTTCCATTCTGATTAATTACCCATCCAGAGCATGACATCCTCACTTGAACAGATGAATACTTCAGGACATACGATGAAAACTTTTACAAAAGCTGAGATAAGTGACATCCACTGTTCTCCTGTGATCCACAAAGGTAATTTAACCATAGAAAAACATTCCATATTCTTGTAACTAGGTCTTTCCTACAGAGTAAAGGTATCTTTCACTTTATTGGCAGTTAAAAATTCAGCTTAAAAAGAATATGAATGTTCCAGCAGCTTCAGGAGAAACTCGTGTCAATGGAAAGCACCACAGGAGGGCAGCAGGACCTTTCTGCACAGAGGATCAGCGAGTGGGTTGGGCACAGTCACCGCGCGGCCGTGCTCTGCCTCCCTGTCACACGCAAGTACTGAATGAAAACCTAACGGTTTAGGGATTCATTTCAAATGCTGCTCACCCTGATATATGGACACTCGGTTTACGCAAGACAGTATTTCCAGCTCAATTTTCACAGGTGCTTAAATGAACTCTAATAACCAAGGGGATGTTCTGTGTTTTCCCTCAAGTTTAAGGGATCCTCAAGTTGCCTAGTTTGACAGCTAGCTGTGGACTGAACGCAGTCCCCAAGCTACAACCTCAAAAATTTTGTAGAGCTACACGGGCAAACCCTCAAAGTCTATTGTTTATGGTTTGCAATTACTCTTGATTATCTAAGTTGTTTTTCCTTCAGGAGGGTTCCCCCCCTACCACAGTACAAAATTAGCAACTGACAAATTAATAACTTTCTCCTATTTTGTACATTCAGACTCCCTGAAGAGGTTCTAAAACTCTTTTTAATTATTCTGAAGTGTTGTGGTATCCAGTATTCAGAATTGGGTAATACATTGATTTTTCCCACTCCTTACCAAACTTTTACCACAGAATTTGTAGGGAAAATCACGCGGTGAAAAGTCAGTGTCCACAAATGAGAGAGCAGTCCTGGATCTTTATTCGAATAAAGGGAGAAAGTCCACTGGGGCACATGCACTTTTTTTTCTCGAGGTTCCAGAGGGGGCAGCCTCCTTTTATCCAAAATCCCGGCCACACGCTGCCCTCTTATTGGCTGAGGTACATGGAAGGTGTAGAGCTTTCCCCATATTCCCCCCTCCTCAAACCTGTCATTTTACCCCAAAGTTCAGGTTTGTGCAGACCCACTTGCCTGTTTCAGGAGTCAGGCTGGCTGGGCTCTGCAACGAACCTGCTGCTTGAAGTTAGTAGAGACAATAAGACCCATTTCAAAGCCACCCATACTTTCACCCATCGAATTGCTTACAAAGGCATCAGCACATATCTTCCCTTTCACTTTGAATCTAAATACACAAACATACCTGCTTTTTGCACAGCACATGACTATCACTCACAAGAGTAAGAGTAGTAAAAACCTTCAACAGAGGGTAGAAGTTACCCCTAATCCTCACTCCACCCTTACAAGAAAACCTCGCGACTGTAACTGCACAGGTATTCCTTCCAATGGACAGTCTTGTCTCACAACACCAAAATGCAGTTAGCTACATGTTCTACCATCAAAGAAAAAAGCAGAGAACAACAAATGATAGAATTCAGTTGAAGGAAGATGCCCATTATCATTTCACAGTCAGAATCTAGACATTCTCAAGTAAGGTTTTTTTGTTTTTTTTCTTAACTGAACAAGCAAAGAGAACACCTTTACTTCAAATCTCTCATGTACTATCTCTTGCCTTTCTCTTCCTCTTAGGAGCTACTTAGTGCTTATTTAAGAATATCCAATAAATTTTCCTAAAATCAAGGAGCAGGTTTCAAATCCAACTACCTTTAAAGCCAGCCCAGGGACAACAAACACAGAAGTTAATCCTGCAGTGAAAAAAATCCTAGTAAACAGTATCTAACAGCACAAAACTTCAAAGCAAGCACCACACTCCTAAGTTCTACAATTAAAAAA
>VXBI01013933.1:1555398-1638879 GCA_013397375.1 Toxostoma redivivum | reverse complement strand
TTTTGTTTTTTTTTTTGTTTTTTTTTTTTTTTTTTTTTAGTAAGAGTAATGCTTTAGAGATTTATGAAGAATTTCACCAAGGAAATTGGGGAATGCGCATTTTCAGTATCTTATGAAGAAACTATGTTAGTTGGACAGTGAAAGATTTTCTTTGAAACTTTCTAAGATAGTTCAATATGGATCTAGGCATGCTTAAAACAAATGTAGTTCTGGTTCTATTTAATAAAGTGTAACTTTTATTGTATATCAGTTAGTTTTACCAATTCAAGATTTAAAAGCAAGCATTAAGACTTTCTCCCAAAGAAAGGATCTTTACAGAATAATTTTTTTAACATATCACACTTAACAGATACATATATATATGTGTATTTAAAAGTTCACATGCAATATAGCTTATGAGAACCTGTGGAGATCGATCCATTTTGGAGCTTATAAAAGCTCTACGTTCTTTTTGTGTGGATTTCTCTTTGGCACTTCATATAATCAGTGAATCTTCTGCTGTCAGAAGTATTTTTTTGTATTTCACATTTAGAATAATGTATTGTAGACCTGGTGAAGGTGTATCTAGTTATATATATTTTTTTTCTTCTTTTCAATGTAGGATTTTTGAAACTTTTAAATATTCCAAAATTGTCTCCATATTGGAAGCTGTTCAAGCAAGTGGACATTGTTCTAAAGAGTAAGAAACATCTTTTTTTCTCTTTGAGGATTCAAGAACAATCTAGTTGAGGAAGGATATACAGCTGTATCCTTTTGGATAGCCAAGAACTTAAATCAGCATTTGTCTTTTATGGTAGTTACAGGTGAATTAGTTTGCTTTTTTTTACTGTTGAACTCTTACAGGTAGAATTATTTCATTCTATTAATTAAATAGAATCAAATAGTAATTATTTGATTGCAAGTTCTCAGTTTTTATTTTTTTCTTTCAAATTTCTGGACGTGAAGAGGACTTGTGCATGACAGAAACTCCATTTGTATGATGGGATTTCCAGTACAGAAAAAAGGAGCATCTAGAGCAAATTTTCTGTCTGTTTTGATACAAAACTAATATCAGTTCACATAAATGGTAAACAAAGACAAAGGTATTTTAGCAGCTTTCCTCTAGGTATGTGTTGGGTACATTGTTATCTCATATGAATTTTAGAAAAATACCTCTCTGCATTAAGTGTCCCTGTTTTTGCAGAGCAGAGACATTTATTTTAGCAACCTTGGGAAAAGTTGTGGGAAGTTACTGAAAAGTAGAAGGAGGATAAATGTAGCAATTTATGTACCAAATTAGAACCAAATAATTTTTTTTCCTAGAATATTGCAGGATTTGGTAGCTGCTATAACCAATTTATATCTTCCACATATGTTACAGCATTGTTTCAAAGATGTAGGGAGAGGAAATAATTTTGTTAAAATCTGCTTCTCAATGCAGTAATATATACTGTATTATCTTCTAACAAAGTTTAAAGTTTGATTTGCATTAATAGTTCTGCAAAAGTGTTTAAGAGTTTGGCATCACAAAACTGTATTTAGGAAGAGAGGAATCTTTGTATTGGAATTGGAGGGTGTTTGGTGCCTTGGACACAATAATCATATTTTTGAAGTGGAAAAACACATTGGTGTAGAATATCAATTCATATACAAACTTTGTCTTTCAGTGTTGGAGGGTAGTTTTGTGTTCTTTGAGGCTTTTACACAGTGGCCCTAGAACCCCCTCATGCACATTTTCCTCTACACTTTGTAATGTTCTGAAGCCTCTTTCAGATTAAAAAAGAACCTCTTGAAACTGAGCTCCTCTACCTACTGCCAAGGCAAGAACAGGATCAAACTGTCATGCAGGTATTCTCTGCCCAAAAGGCAGTGTCAGTTCCCATTGAAGTCCACTGTCAGTGTGGAACAGCTCACTGCTGTTAAAAGACATGTACAGGGCTTCTCAGACTGACAGGTTTAAAACCTAACCTCAAAACTTTTCTTTTTGCTGTTTTTGGTTTTGAGTACTTAAATCCTGTCTTAAAGTTAGCCTAAACCTTTCACTATTGTGGCACAAATTACCCTTCATCCTAAGGGGTTTGTAGACTTGAGTTATTTTTCGTAGTCCTACAAAATTACTTATGTTCCTATTTAACAGACACAAAGTCATAGCTACTAGTGGTTGTGTATTAATTCTGTTGTCCTTGGTTTTATGGTATCTAGTCTAGAGTTTTTGGGTTTCAGGTATTGCATTTGAATGTACACTCCTCGAGTTCGTTATTGTGTAACTTGTTTCACATGCTTCACTTTCAGGTCTCTGATGATGAAGTATCCATCTGGATTTAAAACACATCTCTGAGCTTCTTAATTCTTCATTAAAGAGATGTGTTCTATATTCATGGGTAAGAATATTTTTTATTGTGTCTTGGGCCATTTTCTTAATTATTTTGTGATATATTTTTAATTTAGAAGATTTCAGCAAAAAATTTATTTTTGTCTTAAAGGTTTATCAGGAACTTTTACAGTATAGGGTTCATTAGGTGCTTGTGCTAGCTCTTAATTTTCACCCAAGCTAATAACTAAACTTTGAAATTCATATGTCTAAATATTAATGCTCTAATTAAATCACTAAATATTACAGACAGAGAAACAGTGGTATATAGGTAAAGAATTTATAAATTGGTCTGTGATTTGAGAGTAATTTTCTGATATATATACAGTTCTATGGCTTTAACTGTGCATCTTGGAGCTTTGGAAAGAAAGTGATTCTAATTTGGAATGCAACCAAAGCAAAGGGTCTGAATTTTGTGCAATCAAAACAAAAAACAACACCTCTTCTCAATAACATCAACCTTACTTAGTCTGAAGAAACTTTGTGGTATTACACACACCTGCACTTCAAAACAATAGAGGGGGGAAAAAAACCAACCACAAAAGACTCTCTAGAAAATATGATTTTTTCAAAAAGCTGCTGCTATTTTTAATATTTGTAGGTCTCTGAAGAAAACAGATAAGTTTAAGCTATGTTTACTTCTTACATTACAGTATTTGTTATAATGTCTTGTCTCTGTATATTAAGTACAGTTTGCTGAAATGTCATTTTGAGGCTTCATAAATTTACCTTGAGTTAAAAATTAATGTTAACATGGATCTCTTAATGAAGTATAGTAAGTAGCCTAAGCATTGCTGTGGGGCTTTTTGATACCATATTGTTTTATACAAAGTTCTGTGATTTGCTTTCTCTTTGGGCTGGTTTTGCTCTATTCACCTTAAGCAAAGCTGTTCTCATTAATGTTCTCATTCACTGTGTCCCAGTGAAGGCAGACATGGTTGAGAATGGTAGAAATTTGCCTTCAGTTGTATTGGAACATGGATTTTTTTCCCAAGTAAAATGTCATTTGTATTGTTGGCTGACTTGAAATTCCACGAACAACCTTAACAAATAGATAGCTACTGATGTCCTTTTTCTTTCCTTATTTACATTTGTCATATTTGTTTCCCAGAGGCTGCCTGCACGAAAGGAGGACAGGTGGAGGAAGGGAGTTTGTGCATGTCTGGGAAGTAGAGGAAGGGAAACAATGACATGGGGTGTTTGGTGCAAGCAGGAGGATCAGTGTAGGTATGATAACAGACTCCAGTGTCTCCAGGTCTTTGCTCTTCCTTGGAGCTGGAACTATAGCCATGGACTGGAACTCAGTTCTGAGAATTTAGTTCAAGCTCATATATTTCAAATCTTCATAATCTTCAAATTAAAATTCAACGTACTTGAGTGATCTTTTGAGTATTTAGCACATCTGTGAACTCTGTAGCAAAAAAAGAATTCTAAACAAAACCAATATGTTGAGGGTGTGATTTTACTAATGGGATGGCTCATTACTCAAAAATAAGTAGAAATGCATACCAATGAAAAGTAATTTTAATCTAAAATAATGCATATGTATATATACAATTGGACGTATGGGTTTTTATTTTTTATACCCAACCAAATTTTGTCCAAATTTTAGTGATAACATTAAGAAAATGCATCTTTTCAATCCATATTTTACTACAGATACAATGTACTCTAGTACAAAAAGTCTTTTCTGTTAGGGAATAAAAGAGCTTATAGCTACTAAATGTTCTTCTTTAGTCTTCTATATTACTGAGATTTTGAGGAAATGATGTCCCTCTGTGCCTTTTAAATTTAACATGTACATTGATCTTTAAATCTATGATAGAATATCATTTATATTGGTACATCAGCAGGAAGTAACTTGTGTTATTTAATTAACTAAGCTTTTTGAAGTTGACAAAAGCTTTAGTTAAAATCTGACAAGTAATGATAGTGTAATTGTCTTTTAATATTGGGAAGGGAATATATAATTTCTAAATATTTTGCAGAAGTGATCAGTTTTTTGAGTGCCTGGGTTTTACCATACACCTCTTTTGACACAGTATTCCATCTGCTAATAGATGGGCAAATTACAGCAAGCTACAAAGCTGTCATGTTGTTGCATGTTACATAGAATTTAGAATAGAATTTAGCAATCAATTACAGTGATTTTTTTCAGTCTCTAGCAGACTTCTTGTTTGTTATACCTGTTTGCATTGCTTTCCTATAAAATCCCCAAACTAAACCCTTTGCAAGCATATAATGTAAAACTCTTCCCTAACTCTGTGTCCTTTTCCCATATCTGGATTTCTGTTATGTCATGTTTTTATGATGTGTTTTAACTCCTTGTGGTTTCTAACTTGTCCCTAGCTTCTCTCTGACATGGCTTCTGTTACTTTTCTGAATAGCCAAGGTTTCAACTTCTTTTGAGAAAAATGGCCACCAAAGTCACTGATTTCTCTTATCTTTGGTACTGTCACACATCAGTCATGTGAAGCAGTGCTACCTCGTGTATCAAAATTTGAAAGTGTAGATAACATGGTAATGTGCTTAAGCTCCACCTGATTTACTTGCTTATAACTAAAATAGCTTGTTTTCTCTTGTCACTTCAGCAAAAGTAGTCAAAATGCCATGAAATAAATATAGAATGAAATAAAACATATCAGAATTTTTTATTATATTCCTTTTACTGCTACCCCCACTTCATTTTTTCAGAGTGGAATTTGATATCTGTTCCCTTATTTTTTTTGTATGATTTCAGTTGATGTATTCTGTGAGATAGATCTTGTTTTCTTTTGCTCTGGTATAAGACAGACATGAAGCTTCCTTGGAGACCATGGGTAAAAGTACTTCCCTGGTCAATATCCAAATTCTCTTTGCGACAGGCTTGTGTTCAGGCTATCTATAGTGGTATTCTTTCCAAAAGAGGTTTGAGTGGTTGGTTGGTGGAGTTATTTTGGGATATTTTTTGTCACTTCACAGTCTCCACTTTACATAGAAGCTTTCTTCATAATAAATTTATGTTGGTCTAATTAGCTGGGAGAGGTTTCTCGTGTATCTAGCCTTCAGATTTCTCAGTTTGGAAATTCATCTGTGCTATCAAACTTGCTTGGGTCCTTGAAGCAAAGCTGGTATCTTCAGGTTATATTTCCTGTTTATACCTGCTAAGATTTGTGTTATAAAACCTTTGGTTTTTGAAAGGAGAGTTCGTATTATTTGTTCATTATTTCCTCTTTTGTTTTCCTTATGCTGAAAGGAAATAGGAAAAACAAAGATGGAAAGTGTTTCTTGGTTTTTGAGCCAAGAAGTAAATTTCTGTGAGACCAGCTCTGAGTGTACTGCAGTAATTCCAGCTGTTCTGCAACCTTTTCTCCATTTCCTTACTGTAAAGGGACACAGTCAGTAAAACATGAAGAGATTGTCTGATGGATGTGGCTTTTAATACAAGGTTCTTTTAGTTCTGTTGAGTAGTTCTAGGCTTCTATAGTTAAGAGTATGTATACTAGTTAATGATTGTACATCTATATTGCTAAAGATGGAAGAAACATCTTTTTTCCCCTCTGTTTTTTCCAGTTAGCAAAAATTGATCAGACTCAGTATGTAAACTTACTCTGATGCAGGCTTCAAATTTGAGATTTTTATCAGTAGTCCTTGATAGCCTGGAACCATGACATTTTAACCACGGCTACCAGTATTTTCCATCCTGCCTTTCTTCAGGTGGGGTTTCTTGAATTACATTTATTCTGTGTCTATGATCTTTTTTTCCTTGTACTTAATCTGAATTGGTTTTCTTCTGAGCTAAAATAGCTCTGTCCTGACTTATCTTTTGTGTTGAGATAAACTAGGATGAGGTATCATTATAGTAGCAATGTTATAACCCATGCCAGACCTTCTACCTGGATCCTGCTGTTTGTTTCTTTGTCATCTACTGGAAGGTGTTCCATTCTGGGATAGTCATCATTATGTTGCTTTTAATCATAAGTATGCAACTTAATCAGTGTAAGAAGATAATGAGGCCTAATTTATAGTAATGCTTTCTTTATCTTGGGACTTCAGGAGATCCTAAGTTTAAGCAATAACTTGCATATGTGCAATCTGGGATCCACAGCTCCTTTGCTGTGCTAAGCTGTCATCTCCCAAAGCTTCTGTCACTTCTTTTTTGTCATGCTTGTTCTCCTCACTGAAACTCACACCAATCCATACCTGATCTGCATCTCTCAGGGTGATACAGGATCCATCTGTCCTTCCTCTGTACAGACCAGAAGTCTCTATACTCAAACCTTAAAGGAGGTTTGTGAATTTAAGTCTGGATTTATTCTGGCTATGGTCACACTACCCTCAGTGGCGTAGGTGTGTATGCAGAATGGGTTTTCATCATCTTTCTAAGAAGTACTTGGGGCTTAGTAGGTTCAGCATGAACCTTTTCCATCAGAGAATATTTCAGATTTATGGGATGTTCATTTCTGGAAGGATCCTATACTCATTTTATTCTTAGGAAAATCCATTCATGAGGAATTGCAATTGAAAGTGAGCTTTAATAGGAGGGTCAGGAATTAAAAGTTATGGCTGTTTTTTTTCCTTTTTTTTTTTTAATTAGAAATATGTATTGACAGGATAAAGGAATTATTATTCCATGAAGGTGCTAATTTAAAGTGATTGCTTCCCTATGCTACAGAGTTACCAGTTATCTGGGGAGATACATTATCACAGACACACATTTTCAGTCATTTCCTCTTCTGTTTGATTACACTATAAATGTGGGAGTTTTTAGGCTAAAGCTAAATTAACCATGCTTTTCAACTCTCCTTAAATCCCTAACTGCAAATCAATTAATTGGTGATCACTCAGGGATACTGTGAATAAAGAGTTCCAAATGTTTCAAAACTAGGTGTGCAAACTCCTTTGAACCAAAACTTGTTCTTTTTATGTTTTCTTTGTATTAATGTATTCATTCTCTTGTCCTTCCTTCTAAGAAGAGTCTGTTATGTCTTAAGTTTGATAAAATACAGTTCTCAGAAACTTATATCTTATGTAGTATGTGATTTCTTTGCTATAAACAAATTCTAATCCTGGAGCACTAAAACCCAATTCTGGTGCAATTTGATAGTTTTAACGAATATGACCAAGGAGAATCTAAAACTGTGCTTTGAGTGAATAAAACCAATGAAACCATTACATTTAAAATACGTTTTTTATAAGGGACAGAAATATCAAACTCTGCACAGGGCATTGAGTATACGCAAAAATAACCTGCTTGATTTGTGGTCTAGCTAAAGTTATGAACAAAGTATCAAATACTCATAAAAGTGTTGGGAAGGGCAAAGAAGGATGAGGAGAGTCATTGAATTAAATTTTTCCCCCCCTCACTTCTTTCCCTCAGGATGCTTTAACACCTGAAGACAAACGTTTCATCAGAAGCACTAATGGCTGTTGGCATGCCTTGGATAAGGTGGTGACCGCTGGATGTCATTTGTTTCTGTTCACTGCAGAGAGACAAAATTGACTCCATTTGGAGTTGAGAGCAAAAGCAGAACAGACCTCTCAAGATGACTGATCCTATGATGGATTTTTTTGATGATGCCAATCTTTTTAGCGAGACCTTAGAAGGTTTGTCAGATGATGCCTTTGTTCAACCTGGACCTGTTTCACTTGTTGATGAATTGAATTTGGGTGCAGAATTTGAACCTTTGCACATAGACTCACTGAACCATGTGCAAGATGCTCAAAATCAACAAAAGATGAGTGAGTTTGATCAGCTGAATCAGTATGATTCACTGAAGCTTCACTCAGTAAATCAGTCTTTTAATAGCTCTGCTGACAATGTCTTATCACCACACTCTCAATTCAATTGTTCACCAGTTCATCCGCAAAACCAGTCCAATGGGATGTTTCCAGATGTGGCTGATGGTAGTCCTATGTGGGGTCATCAAACTGCCACAACTGTTTCAAATCAAAATGGGTCCCCTTTTCACCAAGGACATTCTCAGTCTATGCAGCAAAACAAAAGCTTTGTAGCACACCATGACTTTGCCTTATTTCAGGCTAATGAACCACAGCATCAGTGTGCCTCGCTACGGCCGCAGCAGAGCAGAAACAACACGGGGCAGGATGCTCTGAGTCAGCCAAAAGACTTCATGGAAGTTAACGTGTCTACTTCCCTCAGAGTCAGTGTTAACCACCCACCTTCAGTTTCTAATCCATCGACTTCACAGCAGCCTCTGTCTGTTCAACAGTTTTCTCAAACTGCAAGTGCTTCAATACATTTTTGTGGGAATCAAGAAGGAAATTTTGATGGACAGTCCCCAACTATTACTCCATGTTCTGTCAGTAATAGTCAACAATTTTCATCTCCGTATTCCTACTCTAATAATCACATTTCTCCTACCAGCCTTCTTCAGCCTACAACAGCTCTTTCTACTAGCCAGCAGACACACTCTATCTCTGACTTCACTGGAAGTGATGCCTTTACATCTCAAACAGGGACCAAGCAAGAAACAACTGAGCACATGTTGAATCCTAATACACCTTTGAATTCAAGTACTTTTCAAATGTTGCATTCTGCGCATCCTCAGGGCAGCTTTAGTAGTTCGAAACTCTCTCCTGTGAATATTAATTTTCCAGCTTCTACTGGTTCTGCTTCTCAGATAAGCCATTTCACCGACCCTATTGAAAGCAACGGTTTTACATCTTTAGATGACAACTTACTTCATCAGGTGGAGACTCACAGTGAACCATTCACAGGACTTGACCCGGATGACCTCCTGCAGGAAGACCTTCTGCCACAGTTTGATGATTCTGCGTTTGTTCAGGATAGCACAAGCCATGTTCTAGAGCATGACCTAGAACACCACATAACCCCACAGCAAGTGACACCGCCATCCGAACTCGTCCGGGCCCCATCTCAAAGTCAGATCCATCCTTGGCATTCTTCAGTTTCCAATCAGCACCTGCAAGGCAGAAGTCGTGCAGCCTTACAAGGACAGGTATGTAGGGATTTGGGGAGTGAGGGTTTGAACTGTCCGATTCGGTTGATCGGGTGAAATGAATAATAATGACTGGTGCTTGAGTCAAAGCATGATAACTGAAGTCTCTGAGCTGTTATTTGACCCTGGAGAAGTCTAGTTTAGGAGGAAAAAAACCAGTTGATGCAGACATAGCTTTCTCCTGTTGTTTTCCTATCCCTGCAGAAAGCAAGACTATATGATCTTATTTAGATAAAATGGTGTTGCTTCTTCTGCTGCTTGTATTTCTGAAGTACAGCAGACAAAATTTACTGGTTTATGATTTTGGTGTGAATATAATGGCTTATTGTCTTGAAAAAAGTACTTAGAGAAACATGTTTTTAAGACCATTGGTAAGGTTTGTGTGGATGATTTCCTGCAAGAATTGCAGTGGTTATGTTGTTGCTCTGTCCTTTGCTTTGTGTCTATATGCTCATGCTCATTGCCTAAAAATACACACTTATTATTCTTGTTTATGATGTGATCAATATAGAAAACATATAAAAATCTGTGTGTATGTTGGATTTTGTTACTTGTGGCTAAACCAAAAAACTCAGCAGTTGTTTTAGTATAACGTGCACATCTCCTGCAAGTATTTGAGTCCTCCACAACGAGGACAAGATGACATAAGAATTGTTTCCTAATTTTCAATCTGTGCATTTCGAAATGGAAGCAACTCTGACATAATATGTATACATTTAAAACAGATGGCTTTAAAAAGGTTTTACTAACTGTTACTTCTGTATTCTTGCTACCAATATTCTCTCTACCTGAGAGTACAGAATGCTGTCTTTATGGAAAAAAAAATACGGGGAAGCCAAGGACCTTGACTACTGACTTTTGTTTCTACTTAGTTTGTAGGACACAGACCAGTGAAGGAGACAATGTAGCATTTTTATTTTCCCCCGTTAATTTTAGATCATTAGTGTAGAGATAAGGGCTAAACACCTTAATCTTTGGTCTTGGTTTAGTAGATTGCTTCTCCATTACAACTTCTGCTTATGTTTATGGAGCGTGTAATTGTCAATTCCTACCAGTGAAACTTTTTCTGTAAATTGTGGTGTGATGTTAATGGAACATGGATATCCAGCAGTGTGGTTGAGATGAGCTTGATTAACTGAATGATGCAATCTGTTGGTTTTGATAAACATTTCCTTTCTTTCCCCTTCCTTGCCTAAAGAAACCAAAAGAGAGTGCACCCAGGTAAGCACTCCTGTCAGAGACCTCTGTAGCCTGAAGACAGGGTCCAGCAGCTCGCAGGTGAAGGTGATCCTGTTGGAGTGTGTGTGTGTGCAGTCCTGCCGTGGGTGCGGCGCCCCATTCCCTGCCAGGCAGCAGCATGAGGAACAGGGAACAGGGGTGTGGAGGCTCTTGGGCTCCCTCAGCATTCTTGGGGTGAAGAAGAAATGGATTCCAGGAAAAGTGGGGGTGGTGAGAAACCCAGGGGTTAGTATCATTTTTGAGGAGCATGTGGGATATAAGCCAGGCAATGAAAAGCAGGTCTAATAAAACTTTCCGGTGCTGTTACTTCTGTGTCATATTCGTCAGAACCTTTTCAGACTTGGTTCGATCTCACTGACATCAGTTTTAGCACTTTGCTTTGTAACAAGGAATAGAGGGAAAGTTCTGAGATCTGTGGAGAGCCTTTAAAGTTTAGGGGTTTGGTTTTGTTGTCATTGTGGTGTGAAAACAAAGCAACTTCACAGTATTTAAAATTTTAATGTTTTTCTTATTTGAAATGAAACAGCCAGAAACTAGATAGTTATAAAACTGCTTGGTTTGGTTTTTATTATTTTGGGGTATGCAATAAATTGTATAAATTGGATTCTGACCTTGACTTTATCTGGTCAGACAGATGTTTAATGTTTGCTTCAGAAACTAGTTGTGAACTGGTAGCTGTCAAACTGTTGAGGAATGTACGGATGAGGGATTGACAGAAGCAAACAATGTAGAAGCCTCTTTAAATCAGTGGAGTATGTAGTATGAATAGTAATGGAAAAGTATAGCAATTACTGAAGTGTTTCAGATCTGTCTTTTGACTGACTACAGTTCTAAGAGGGGCTTTAGTTGTAATTCTCACTTCTATACTTTGATCTCTTTTTAGAATTTCAAGTTCAAGATGAGTTGGTTCTCTTAGAGCTTTTTACAAATGTGTGCAGTTTAACCAAGGAGGAAAACGATAGGGTAAAGGGGGAAGGAAATTTGATCTTCCTGGAACTGGTTAGCTTTAGGTAGGAGCCAGTTGGAAAGGGATTTTGACAAGTTTCATATGTAATAGTTAAGGTGAGCTTTTAATCATTTAACAAGACAGTGTTTCATACTGGCTTTAGTACATATTGAAGAAACAATTACTAGTGAATTTAGTTTTTTTTTCAAAAGTCTCATTTTGATAATAGTTGATATTTTGTCAGAAAGAATAACTATTTTATGAAATAGTTAATGGACTGTTGGTATTGGAACAGATCCAATATTAGATAACCAAAGATCTTTAACTGTAGTTAGACTGAGGTTATTTAAATTAAGGAGTAATATTAAATACTTGTTTCAGTATTTGAGAGCAAGCATACTCATAACATTTTTACTTGTATGGTTATTCTTTTGATGGAAATTAATTTAAAAATTAATACAATCTGGTGTAATAACGCTGGAGAATTAAAAAGACTGTCTGATTGTGCTAATATGCTTTCTGCTGTAATTAGATCAGAATTGTAAATAAATTGCATCCTTAATTTTACATCATGCATTTTTCATCAGAGTTAGTTTGAGAACAAAAAGTAAAGTGGAGAAATGCTGAAGACTCCTGTAGCCTTAGCTTTGACTAATACAAGACTTCTGATCCTTTAATTCCACTTAAAAGTGGTTTGAGTTTGCTAAGGCTAAATAATCTATTTGCTTTTCAGAAGAATAAAAAAAGGCTTCAACATTGTTTTACATCTTCAGAAGAAAAAGGAAGTTGAAAAGATAATGTGAAGTATAAACTGTTGGAAAAATAATGTGAAGTATAAACTTTTGGAAAGATAATCTTTAGTATAAACTGTCCTTAGAGAAGATTACAGCTGTCTCACTGTGTATGTTATTTTGTAAGAAGTGTTCTAATGTCTTCTGGCTGCACACATGAAAGCAGAGGAATTCAGATTAAAAATACTATGAAAATGAAAAAGATACTGATGAAAAAGATTTCATTAATAATATGAAGTGCTATAGAATGAGGTAGAAGTCTTAGTTCTTGTAATTATTTTCTTTTTTGTGACTAAAAGTTTGGACAATTCAGTGTATTCATTAATTTGTGTAGAAATTGACTTGAAACATGCAAGTGTTTTTATGCCTGCAAGCCTGAGCTGTCCTACTACTTCTTTTATAGAAATAGATGACACTAATTTTTTTGAAAGAATTTGTCTCACCCTTGTTGAAAGTTTAGCAAAGTCTGAACTTCATAGATGATTGCTTGGGTGGTGTTGTTACCCCAGGACATCTATATATATCAGAGTGGCATAACCTCATATATGAGCTTATCATCAGAGAGGGAATTAACTCTCACCAGATCCAAGTCCAGATTTATGTGCTGCTGAGATGTCCTGAATTGTGACAGGCTGTTCATGTCTGACTGTGGTATCAGATGGTACTTTTACAACAATTCTAAATTCATTGTAGACATGTATGCCTTGGATTACTCAACTTGTAAAACTCTTATCTTGCTGTTGGCTGCTGTTCTACTTGTATATACAATCATGGACTGAAGTTTTTATGAGAAAAACACACAGTAAGCAGTGATGTGTTTTCTTGGCTAATTGCGAGATCTACGACCAGACAGCTACTTGATATATAAGCAGTAATGGAAGATATATCAAAATAAAGGATATAGGAATTGTGTGTATATATACACACTATATTGTATAGATATAGTATAGTATTAAAGTTTATTTCTTATATTTCATATGGTTTAATTTTAAATAAGCCTGTAACAAGGAATATTTTTCATTAAGGAATTGATCATACTATATAGAACTTCTTTGTAGAAGAGACTGGCTATTTTGCATAGTATGTTTATAGGTTATGGCTAAGTCTTAGTATAATACAGGATTTTAAAATGACGGTAGTGCTATATGCATGTGGCTTGGGAAGCAGTGCAATATTCAGTGAGACTGAGCATAACAAAATAAACTCAATCTCAAAATCTATCCTGCTTTGCATCATCTCACATCTTTGCATCAAGTCAAAAGTTAGACTTGATGATTTTGGGAGTCTTTTCCAACCTTAATGATTTTATGACTGAAAATCTAGACATCTGTTCCAGTAAGCATTTGGGTTAATTACAAATTATACCTTGTAATTTTGATATGTAAAAAACCTCCATACCCCTAACATGGATTATTCTTCCTAAAGTGTGGAATATACCTCCCATTAAGCATATCCACTGTATTTATATTGTTCCTTTAATTAGTGTCAGTTTTATGGGTGACGTCATATTAAAAACGTAAATCTTTGTGTGAAGTTTCTTTTTAAGCATTTCTACAAGTTGTATGCACTGGATTTAGTTTTCTGTGCCTCAAGAACATTTTTGACCTTTCTCATAGGAACTTCAATCCTGTACCCCAGTGAGGCAGCAGAATTCCCAGCACCTACTAAGTTTATCATCTATGCTGAAGTAATGAAAGCAATCCCTCCACTGACCACCTTTGTGCAATATTTTGCAGGTTTTTTGCTTTATTTCTGTGATTTGAGAAAGACCTGCACAAACAGGTGGGTTTGACCATGGCAAAGCTGTGTCAAATGCCCAGAGTTAACGAGAAGAGTAGGGCAGCATCTCTGAGCCTAAGTAGTGCAGTTCCTGGAATAAAGTTCTAAATTATAGTTGTATATAATACAATGTTTTCATTATTAATCTATGGCTTTTTGCCAATAACATATTAATCATTAAAAGAGCAATGTTTTGATAGCTTTATTTATATTTGAATGTGTATGAAGCATTTGCTTTTGTATATACTACATATGTTTTATATAAGCCTTTTATACATTTTATTTTTTAAAATTGCAAATTACATAAGTTGGGGAAAGAAAGTACATGTTTGTGAGATAAATTAGTAACACATTTACTGATAATTTTTATTGTCTCCATTTTCATTTCCCCTGTTTTGGCTTTCAAAATAAAACTGGGTAGTAAGGGCAAGACAAAAATTGCTGGGTTTTTCAGAACAGTGAAAATGTGCCAGAGTATCTGTTTCACAGTTCTAAAAGCTCTATGAGTTTGTTAGTGATTTTTGTTGAGTAAAATTAATTTTTTTCACAATTGTTTGGATCTTCTTGCTATCATGAATGCATTTCTTAAACCTTTCTTGAAAATGTCTCTCTCAACCTTCATCAACTGTCAGATAATTAGGCTGTCCAACTCTGTGTATGTTTCCTCTTTAAAATCAAGCACTTGCTGTTTTAATGATTGTCATAATATAATAACATATTTTTTTCCTGAGATAATTGCACACTCATTAAATAACTACTATAATTGTCTTTGAAATGTGCCAAAAGAGAAGCATTTTTACAAAAAGTAGTTAACAGATGGCAGGCATAGGAACAAAGCTGCTGGCTGGGTCAAATTACAGGAGTAAAATAGCAAGGTGAGACTAGCTGATAAAAATATGTTAACATTTATAATATTTTTCTAATGATAATGCAGGGTAAGTGTGGTTGAATAATCTAAATAACTATTTGGAAATAGATGTCTTGTTAACACTGAAAAACTATAAAGCAATTCATTAATGTGAGAGTACTGATATAATTGTGCAATTATAGTGTCTGGAAGAAGTGATACCTAATTACAGAGAAAAGAGAAAAACAAAATTGATGTTAAATTGTCTTCTAAAGACAGCGACCCATTCTATAGGCTGTTAAAGCTGCAGTTCCATGTACATCTAAACTGTAATAAATTATGGGGGGAAAAAGCTCCTATTCTTTCACTTTGTCTTGTGTCAGTGCAACATTTGGGCTATCAACTGAACTGGGACACTCCTTCAGGTACAGAGAAACTGCACTTTTTTTGTCAAGTGTCTTTGTCCACAATACAAGTTCCTGGTTTAGTTCTCTCAGTTGCACATGTTCTGTAGCCATAGTGGAGGGGAGCTTGTCAATGCACACAGATACCTGAAGGTTTCAAGAGCATGGGGCCAGGCTCATTCCAGTGGTGCCCAGTGACAGAACAAGGGGCACAAACTGAAACCACAGGAGCTTCCATCTAAATATGAGGAAAAACTGCTTTCCTGTGAGGGTGACAGAGCTCTGGAACAGCCTCCAGAGCTTCTGGAATCTCCTGCTCAGGAACTGTCTGGACACCATCCTTTGTAACCTGTCCTGGGGGGTTGAACTACATGATCTCCAGAGGTCCCTTCCAACCTCAGCCTTTCTGTGAGAGAGGGAGGAGTGGGAAGCATTATATTCTGGAGTACAGCAAAATAACTGTGCATGGGCATGCAGCCTTAAATGCAGAGAGTGCAAGTGGACTCGTGGGACTGCCATTGGCTCCAGTAACCACTAACCTGCTTTAACTAACACTGTTATCTAGACTCTGCATTTTTGAGTGGTTTTGAACATACCATTCATTGCCTGTAAAACTTCCAGAGCAGCATTTT
Source organism: Toxostoma redivivum (assembly GCA_013397375.1). Taxonomy (NCBI): domain Eukaryota; kingdom Metazoa; phylum Chordata; class Aves; order Passeriformes; family Mimidae; genus Toxostoma; species Toxostoma redivivum. Next base: position 1,622,929 of record VXBI01013933.1, on the reverse strand, counting down.
ATCTTGAGACATTTTGTAGAAAATCAACACTTTATGAAGTGTGAGTGAAGTGTTATTTCTGAAAGAGCAGCAGAACTTGTAAAGATGTTAACCAGTAGTGTGGTTTTGAAGCCAGAGAATCTGATAATTTGGAATTCATGTGGCTTTTGTCCAGATGTCTCTGTGTTTTGTGCACTCAGGTTTTGCAATTTTTTTAGCTATTTTGTTATTTCTAAATATATAGATAGATCAAAATAATTTTCAACACTTTGTCTCCCAAACAGTCTCCTGCATCTGGAAAGGTATTGTTTTCTTTGTTTATTATCAGGTTTTAAAAAATTGCTCAATTTCCTGGTCACACAGATTTCTAAGAGTGTTTCTCATCAGGTGTTGAGTGGATTGAATTTGGGATCTCTTAAGGCTAATAAATATAAATTAGTGGGTTTCTTAGGATGATGAGACCAGGAATTCTAATGCTGATTTCAGTAAGCATGATAAATGAAGCTAGGAATGTAGCTTTAGGCTAGAAAAGATGACAAGTCTTACATTTTTGAAAGCTGTGTAATTTGTAGCAGAGATTGATTTTTTTTTTTTTCTTTCACAAATGTGGCAGGTTTTCTTTTGTGTGGATTATTTGGCTTGTATTTGTACTTACTTGAGTTTTTGTTCCCTTGATATGTTACTGTGAAGGCAGCATTTTAATTTATATCTCCTGAAATTGTTCCCATGTTTTACATACTGCCTGCTCAGGAGCTAGCCCATGTTTGCAAATAATTTCAGTAATCATATATATATGAGTACATAATGCTGTTAAGCAGCACATTGAATTCAATCCAGAATTTGTTTCATAGATTGACAGGAAGGCCTCTTTAACAGATATTAATGACCTCAAAATTTATAGTTTTAGTTTATATCTTGAAAAGAAAAGTTAGCCTTAGTATTAAAGAAGTCATTGCAAATACTGTGGTTCTGAGATTTTTGCGTATTTTCTTAGAGTTTGAAACATTGTTTCAAAAAAATGATAGTTCTACTGATGGGTTTTTAAAATAATCTAAAGGAATTGTTTCACTGTAGCTTATTTTTTTTAATGAGCACCACAATACAGAGATTTCTTTACTAATATTTAAGCAAACTCACAAGAAAAGCATAGCTCCTGTGCTTTTTGAGACTTGCAGCATGCTATGGCTTCCAGGACCTGTTTGTATTTCTCAGAAGGATGGGAAGATGCAGTCCAGTGCATTGTTTTTTATCTTTAAGTCATTGCAGCAGTTGTCCATGAGGCCTAGGTATGGCTCAGCCTGATGTGCAAACTTTTTTGTAGCAGGAACTTTGGTCCTTTGAACTCTTAAAAGCAGAAACCAGCTGTTAGAGAACTCAAGCTGTCACAGGGTAGGCAGGTAAATTATTTAAGGAGCAGCTGAGTGACAAAATCAGACATGTGTCTTACTGTCTTTGAGTTCAGTAAGAACATTTTTTAAAATAAATCAGGCAAATTTATTTTTATGTGTCTGTATTGTAGCTCCTATTTATATCATCCTTTGGAGGATTCTTTGACGTGCAATCATGAAGTGTTTGAAATCTGATCAACTCCTGACACCACATGAGAGACGTGTTTTCTGGTGCCAGCCCAGTGTGCTTTCTGACTTAATGTGGTTTGATTGCAAATATGTAAAGGCTTTGAGTGATTTTAGATTTCAGAAATGGTGACCCAGTCTTGCTTGTTGAGGATAGAGGTACAGAGGGGCTCCTGCTTGTGACCATGCTTGGGGATGCCCTTGGCAGCACACTGTGGTCTCCAGCCAGGCTGTCACTCTGCTCTGTGTTGGTGATAGTTTCTGCTGACTTCACCTCTGTTAAAGAGAAAAATTTCTTGGCCTTTACAGTGGGCCTAGTCCTTCCACTTTTGCTAGTAGCCAGACTCAGTTGAGGTTAGAAACATAACCATAGCAGTAATGCAGTAATTTTTTGAAACTTGTCTTGCAACTTTTTTTTTTTTTTTGCAACTTTTTCTGTTTTATGCCTACCAAAAGTTATTTTATGGTTTACTACTATGAAGCTCTTGGATGCTATGTTCTTTCTCTAGAAATTTTACAGGAGGCTTTGGGGGAAAAATACTTTGTTTTTGTTTTTTGTTTTTTTTTTGCTTTTTGGGTTTCATTTGCTTGAAAGCAAACTGTTGTTCCCTGGTAGTATCCTCTGATTTGGGACTTCTTATTTTGAACCATCACCCTTTTTGATAAATTCCTTTTCTTTAGGCATCTTGTTTTACTCCTTAACTACGGGGAAGGATTTTCTTCATGAATATTTAATTGAGAAAACTAGATTAAAGAGAAGTAGTTTCATTAGGTTAGCAAATATGCTAAAGGACTCTTTTGAACTGAAGATTCTGGCATATAAAGCTGCTAAAGTAGTTCATTGAAGCTGAAACAAAAAACATAAGTTTTTTGAACTGAAGTGGAAGAAATATGCCCCCTCTTTGATTTAAATGGAAATATGCTGTGCAGTCAGAACTGATATTAGTGACTCCCCCAGCTGTTCATGTTAAAAATAATTTTCCCAATTTCTGTCATATATATTTTAGTGTTAAGTTTAATGTTAAGTGCTTTTTTTTTTTTTCATCTCAATGAAATTATGAACGTTGAAAACACCTTGTATACTCTGTAAGGTACTGAGTAATACTACAAGAAAAAAAAGCATGTTCAAAGATTAAGTAAACTTTAAAACTTAACTGCTTCTAGGGAATAAAATTGTAGAGAGATGTTACATGCTAGCCTTTCTGAATATGCAGTCTGTTTTGATTTAAACATCTTTCATGACTGGTATTTCCCTCTTAGTCAAATGATACCTATTTTTCACATCTGTCATCTTATCAACAATGCTTCATTGTTCTGCTACAAACAAGCACTGAAAATGCATACTTTAAAAAAAGGAAAAAAAAAATTTAAAAGGCTGCCAATATAATTATAGGATCATTTCCTAGGGACTGACCAAGACAATGATCCATTGCAGCATGTTTTTCTAGTAGCCTTTATACTTCGAATAAGCTGGTTCATTTACCTTCTAATTGAATTGGTTTTTACCATTGCACTCAATGTATCATAAAATGTGAACAGAATTTGGTGAATTAGGCTGTTAAAGCATGCTGTGGAAGTAAAGCTACCTCTGTGCTTTGTTCAATGTGTGGTTGTTTCTCTGACCTAGCCTGACTTCCCTTTCTGTAGTTATTTGCAGAAGTGAGCCAGTGAGACAAAAGGTGGGCAGCTTCCTGCTGGTTCTGAAGAGTTCTTGCCCACTTGCCCTTCCTTTTATCCCTTCAGCAGGTTCACTGACTCCTCCAAGTAGCAGAAGAGTACCAAGAACAGACCACACACCATGGAAGGTTGTGCAGTTTATAGCCTTTCACACCTGGAATCAGGTCTTCTGAATCTGGGCTGATAACAAACTCAGAGAGGCTGGAAGAACTAGGGGATAGTGGAAGGAAATACTGACAGCAGTAAACTTCTTAAAGATGAAAGTGGGGGTTTTTTTCAATCATAAAAATATGTTCTTACAAGGCCATTTCCATGAGAGATGTAGAACGCTGCAACTGACATTTTGGCAAGAACCAACAACCATTAAGGTCCTGTTGCTTTTTCTTGCTCAGAGATGGATGCTGTGCTGGTTTTTAGTGTGACTGGGACATGCATGCTGAAGCTACCTTGCATGCTGAGATTAAGGGGAAAGAAAGCTCTTCATGTGATGTTCTTTTTGAAGGTAGTTCGGGTGGGTTTTTGTCTTCTTCTGTGGTTGATAAGAAAAAAACCCATGAGAAAATAACTTTCTCTGTGGCACACAAAAGTGGTGGTCATATAGAACATGAGTGGGTAAGTGGCAACATGTGAAAATTCAGTTTAATTTTGAGTTTGTTGCAATTTTGTTTTTTGTTCTGAAGACTTCTGCAGTCAATTCTTCATTATTTTACCTTTAAATCATCATATAAAAGGATTTTGTCACCTTAAATTAGAGCAGTTTCAGCTAATGCTATGCTTTACTGGAGTTTAAAAGGTCATTAAAAAAAATAATGGGGATAGAAGCTGTCTGGCTTTATGTGTTAATAAACTTTTCCAATTGTAAAATCAGGCATACGTATGTGTATGTGTTCCAGAAGAAGCAATTTGTTATCTGTACTGTCCACAACCGTTTTGGCTCATGTTAGATTTCAGTAGATCAATATATTTTAGAGCTTTACCAGAAGATTTTGAACCCTAATGACTACTCTTTTTAAAAGAGAAATATCTGTTTGATTTTTCTTGTCTGTAGCTATTTTGTGAAGTATTTTACAGACTTATTTCCAGATGCCTACATAAGACTTGTTTCACAGTGAACTGAAACCTGAATTACCTTTTATAGAGTAGAGAGTTCAGTCATCCCTGTTTTTTAAGGAATCAAGTAATTGCAAAATTTGTAAGGTTAAGATTAGGCAATAATGCAAGAAATAAACAGAAGTTTTTTTGCTGGACCATTTTGACCCTTAGATTAAAGAAGATCCTACTGTAGAGGTATGGCATGACTGTGAATTTGATCTGAGCCTAGTAACTCAATGGTGCATCCACCAGGTGTCTTGGATATGATAATAATATTTTTTCATGGCTTTCATGGAGCCCATGGTTTTCTCATGGTAAGTGTAGTGATACTGCTGTAGTGCACCACGAGGTGTGCCCTGCATCAGGCTTAGAGCAATGCAAGTTCTGGGTGTTCTGGCCCTGCATGTGAGAAAGAGCACAGATAAGTTTGGCTAAGGCAGTGGGTTTTGTTGGCATTGTCTACCATTTTCCAAATAGCTCTTACATTACTGACTGGAACCCAAGAGAAGTGGGTTCATGATGGGCACAGAACACCAAGCCACTGAAAACTGAAACATATTAAATGCAGCAGCTTGGCAGAGCAAGCAGGATGAAGTTCTCAATTTCTTTCATTTCCTGGCAATTTAGTCTGCTCCATTACATAGTGCCTTCTTTAAGAGTTACTGTGCAAATTACACACAGTTTTCATACCACTACTAAATATTCAGAAAAAGATTCTAACTATAGTTGGCACTGAGCCCCAAAATACTTTCTTCAAACAACCTCTTTCAAATGGAAGCAAAATGTGTGCTGCAGACTCATTCTTTAACTTCTGATGCTGCCTCTGCAGCATGCCCAGGTTAGCAGCTGCTTCCATGGATGTGATCTTCCCTGCATGAATGATAAAGCAGGTCACTGGTTAAGAAGCTGCTACTAATGACAACCATGGTATCTTCACTTTATTAGTGGCAAAACATGATTACTGATATTATTATTGGGTTCTGTAGCACTGAGATGTGAAAAAACACCCTATATGGAGAGAGTGTGACATGCCAACAGGTGCGTGTTTCATCTTAGAAACATGACTAGTTTAAGTTTGCTGACCTTTCTATTAGTGTTTTCATTTCCACAGAAATTTAAAATTTGGTTATAAGCATGGTGCTAAATGCCTTGTGAGGCATAAACCACATTCACATCCCAAATCACAGATGTATGTTCTGAAGTGACTGTTAGACAGATAAAAACTGTTGTCTGGCCACAGTGCTGTAATTGTTAGCCATTCATTTACCAACATTATAGAAAGCAAGTATGGAAGATGAAAAATATAGACCATCACCTGTTTTTTTTATTTTTTTTAATCTCTCTGTAGCATGTCTATTTTAATTTGGGTTAGGTTTCATAAATGTGTGGCTTGAAATTCTGTATCCATTAAATACTGAGACATTCATTAGCAGTTATAAGCTAAAAAAAGAAGGAAGTACATTATCAGCATACTGAAAGAACCACCATTTGGAATACTTCATTGGCTCTCTTAATAGTTCCATATATGCACCAAAGAGAATGGAAAAATGATAGAACCCCACAGATCTTCATTTGCTAGTGCTTTGTGAAGCAATCCCAGCAAATGGTGTGGGGCAACTGTTGAAAATAAAATGCAATTCAGAAGGAACTCTGTAGGGAGTTGTCTCTGGAGTAAAGAAACCCTGTTGCATATTTAGGTGAGCTTCCCCTTAGTAGTGCAGAAGTAGCCTAATCACCTGAAAATCTCATTTCAGTTTACTTTCTAAAGAAAACATATTTTGTTGGGATTGCCATGCAGCAAAGGAGATGCCTTTCTGCATGCATGTGGGGTGACACATGTGGATATTTTAAGTAATCTTCTACAGACAGACTCTGTAAAGGCTGTGATTTTTTGGGTTTTTTAACAGATAAACTTTTTAATTACAAATCCATCATTAAAAGTCACTAGAGGACTTATTTTTGCAGACTGTTCTAGAGGAAAGAAGTTCAGAGTACTAGTATGGAATTCAGAAGTCACTGAGTTGAGTTCATGCTTTGGGGATTTTTTCAAGTTGTATTCCTAAATACAATTTTATAATTCAAAGGATGAATGGATATACCTTTAAGATTTTTCACTGTAGTAAGTTGAAATGCAGTTTTCAAATTTTCATGTGATTATAATGTGAAAAAACGAGAAGCTAATTTGGAGAAATCCCCAGACTATTGATTATTTTAAGTCATGCAATTTTTTTATTTGTATCATGGTTCTGATATTAATACTGTTTTGGTGACTTGACATGCACAAAGAAATGCCTTGTTGAGTAATAAATATGAACAAAGGTGATGTAGGAATGCATGAAGATAAAGTTTCCAGATGGCTAATTTTAGCTGCTTTTAGTGCAGTGGATGTCAAGGTCATCTTGATTTCCTGATGACCCGGTAGACTGTCAAGAACTTGTTAGGCTCTCAAGGCAGACAGTACTTGGTCTGAGCATCGTCCTGCAGGTGTGTACTGCTCTCAGCAGGAGTGAAAGAATCACTCAAAGCATTGCAGATGTAAACATCAGCTTTCTGTTGTTAGGCTCCTTAGGGTCATAATTTAGCTCTTAATGGTAGCTAATCTAAGTGGTCAGTAGATCCACAAGTGAAAAACATTATTTCAATAACATGCCTTGTATAATTCAATCACAAATGTGTGACTTGTTAAAATTTCAGAGAAAAGCGTAGTCAGTTCCTAGAGTATATCAAGAATGGGTGGGACTTTGGAGCGATACTTAGTCTGAAAGTTTTTGTGCACACACAGAATTGAAAGTAATGCTTCTTGTGAATGGCCACACCTACTGTAGGAAAGGTGTTCTTACAGTGGAAGCCATGTTTTTACTATTGGAACAGATAAGGCAGGATTTGGGACAGTTTTGTAGGAGGTAGAAGTAGTTTTGGTGTCAAACTCTCCTTCTCCTTGGGGCTTCCTTTGTAGTGATGTGCAGAGGATGTGAAGGAATTATTTGTTGTTGTGGAGCAAATGAAAATGGGTTTAGGCTTTAGAGGAGAAAAACCTGATGTAAGTGTTGAGAGGGTGGTGGTTTGTCCTTGCTGGGGGAAGGACTTATGCCAGTGAAGGTCTTCTAATGCATGTCCTATGCAACCACAACAAAGCGTTGGAGGAAATACCTTTCTCTGAAAAGCCTACTCAGCAGAGTACTGCTGGCTACTGGAAAGATGCTATTATGATTCTGCGTCTTGGTACTGTCTGGTAATTTGACTGCTTTTACATTGTTAAACTAAGAAATCATTCAGATATGTGTAGGGTACCCTCTACTCCTGTGAGACAGCATGTCAAATTCCCTTGAATTGTGCCAAAAAGATGCTCCCCTGGCTGTGGATCAGGGCATGTATGGGGAATTCTACAGCTGTTGTCTGATCTGTTCCCTGAATATTTTTCTGGGCCAGCTCTGTCGTGTGAGCACCAGCAGGGCCCATACCTGCTGCTGCTGCTAATGGCTTTTGCAGGCAGCAGCAGTAGTGTGAATTTGAGGTGATTCCTGCCAATTTCCCTGCTGCCCACAGGATTGCGTGGAGCAGCAGGGAACTGACAGGAGGCTTGTTCCCTGCACTCGGCTGCTGCTTGGCAAAGCCATTAGCAGCAGCAGATACCCTGGAGCTCCCTCTGTGCACACTCAAGACAACATTGCATTGCTTTGCATTCGCTCATGTTTGGATGATTATCTTTGCAATCGTTGAAAGTACAAACCTATTTTTCCAAATAAAATCTTCAGGTTTTAAATATGTGGTGGCCTCAGGGTTTTCCTTTTCACCTTCTCCTATATGTTTGTCAGTTAAAAATTTATTTCTTATTCTAGATGGAATAGGTTTGTAAACCATTGGTGAGAGGATATATTCCTTTAGGATGTTTTCACTGCGTTCCGTCTCATTGAGGGGGAGGGGTATTTTCAGCTTGCAAAAGGCTTTGCCCCTTTTTTTTGTAGATACTGGAGAACCTTTGAAATGGTTTTCATTGTGCAAGATGATTTACAACTGTTCAATCATTTTATAGCTGTGCATATTTTTGAATCATGGAATTATTGCCAGAATAAAAGAGCTCTGCTAGATTAAATGGCTTTTGTTGCTAAGTACATACAGATTCTGTCCTCTGTAGTGCAAGCATGTTTCACGTTCTAATCTCAAAACACTCGTGTCGCTTTCCAGTTTTGGTTTTTGTGACTATGGTGACTTTCTTGATGAAGGTTTGATTACAGCTTTATTTGGCTTAGAATGGCTGGCTGCTGCCTTCCTGCATCTTTGTGAATGTCATTTCCCTATGGTTAGAAATGTCATAGCAAAATCTTAAAAATCCCATGGTCTGGGATTTCTGACAAATAGCTTAATGTATGTGCAGTGCACAAAACAGAACTCGGAAGGGATAGTACAGAGCAAGACACAGAGGAATTATAATATAGAGGAGCCTCGTCCAGCATACTCAGAGTTCTACACCAAGAGTGTAGTAAATGTTGTTGAGGAATAAATTGGGAAGCAGCTTTGAGCTCTGAGAAAATGTAGCAAAGATACTTTTTTTTTAAATAATAAAATATCTAGAAAGAGACAATGAAAGGATTCACCATTTCTGGATTACCTACTTAATTATTAAACATTTTTTGTTTGTTTATTTCTGGCCCAGAAATATTCAAGAACCCACCAATGTAACAGTACCAGCTTTAGTAGCATTTGGCTTTTAGAGCTGAAATTATACCAACGGTACATAAGGAATTTTTTTTTGTTTGTTTAGCTGATCTCAAAATGTAGAAGAGTTGATTACCATTTTTACTAAGATATTAAATAATAACCCTAAATTATAAATCCCTGTAATTTACTATAGTTACTATAAGCATAATGTAGAAACATCTTGGCTAGAGTTCTCAAAAGTAAAATTAAAATGTAGCAATTGTCCTTGTGATGCTGCTGTATATTTACAGAAATATCCTTGCATTTAAGTGCTATTGTTAAGAAAATAATTAATTTAAAGTATTGGTACCACTAGTGTTTCTACTGAACAAGGAACTTAATTTTGAAATTCATCTTAAATAGAAGTGAAATTATCTTTTAGAATAATGACTAATCTTAACAATCTCAAAATCCTTGCCATATTAAGTTTTCTGTGGAAAAATATATATCTTGCAAAATAAAGGTATATGTATATAGTGAGCAAAACAGAAATCAAGTCCTGTTCTTTCTTCGTTCTTCTTGAGTGGGCTTTTGAGAATCAAGGGTATTGCTAGGATGGAGCTACGCTGTCAAAAGCTTCTTGGTTTTTTTTTAATAACCTTGCAAAACCCCAGTCTTCTTTTTGGTTTCATTCGATATGTTCACAATACGTATTTTCAAACTTGTCTGATTTTTTTAAAAATAGCACTTTAACCCAACCTGGGAATGAAGAGGCGCTTACCAGAGAGCCGTGTCGCGAGGTCTCCACTGCAGGGTCCCGCAGGTCTGGGCAGGGGCAGAGGGATAAAACCGAGCAGTTCTTCCATTTTCTGTAGGAAGCAGGGAAGCCTGTCAGCAAATTATTATCGTCACTGTTACCATCTTATAGTAATGAAGTAAATGCAAGAAAAATAATATTTTTTAAAAAAATCAAAAAGTATATTGGAGAGCAAAATCTGTTGGTGGATTTGCAAAAGCCACAGGCTGGGATTCGGCCGCTGTGCCCCCGTGCCCTCCCCCGGGGCTGGAGCCGCAGGGCTGCGGTGCAGCGAGGTCCAGCACGGCACAGCGCCCGGTTCCCACGGTTTTCCAGGGGAGCGAGCAGCCGCTGTGGGCGGCGCTGCGGGCGGGGAGCGGGAAGGGTTAAAGCCGGTCCCCGCGGGGGTTAAACGTGGAGCCTAATGGAATAATGACGGGTAGCACCATCTGCTGGCCTAGTTCCGCGGGGAGCGGGTCTAACCAGCGCTAATATTGGCGCTGATGCCTTTTGATGCTTTGTGCGTTTCTTTCCGCGCTTTGTTGGGATCCGGCGGTCCGCGCACGGCGGGGCCGGGCCGGGCCGGGGGCGGCGGGTGCGCGCCGGGCAGGGCGCGGGGATGCTGCTGAAGCGAGCGAGCGCTCGGCGAGGGCTGTGCGCGGCCCGGCTGCCGCTCGCTAAATAGGCCATTTAGCAATCTTCTCCCCATGCTTTTCTCCTGAGCACTGCCGGGGGTGCTGGAAAAGCGGAGGGCAAGTCTTTGTCTGACGCCAAAAATGTCTTCAGTGAAGAGGCCAAGAGGAAGGGTAAGTGAGAGCCTGAATGAGTGGGAGGAGGAGGGGTTCTTTGGGCTAAAAGGCTAATGGGATTGAATAACCTTCCTTATTACTGGCTGCTGCTGCGGGAGCCGCATCGCCATCTTGAGCTGTTCCCGAGCTGGGTCCGGCTGTTTGTTCCAGCCCCGGGGCTTTAAGGTGGCATCGGGAGCGGCCCCATCCTTGCCTCCCGCCCCCGCCGCCCATGAGGCACCTATAGAACATGTATGCCGGGAAGTGCACGGGGTTTGGCCAGAAAATGGGTTTGGAAATTCCTGATGGCTTTTCTTCCTGCTCTAGGCAGAGGCGCGTTTACGGGTGAGAACGTAACATAACTGTTATCTGCTGGGGTTTTGTGTTTGAATAGGAAATTCTTTCCATTCCTCAAAGGGGGAGGGGAGGAAAGCAAAAACATGTCTTCTGGCTGGCTGCAGGAGAGGCTCATCAGCCCCGTAAACAATTCTGCGTCCATGAAACGGGCATTAAAAACCCGAAGACAAAAACAAGTTACGTCTTTTATCCGAGGCATGGAGTGTGTGTTGATCTAAATAAAAGAAACGCTGTTTTCTGATCCGTTCATGGATATCGAGCTGTGTAATTTTAGTTTTGGTTTTATCTTTTGTCTGGTTTTTAATCTTGGTGTTGTTCGAGCATCTGTTGTGTTCATCACCGAGTTAGTCCTGTAGATCATTCATCTGCTTTAAGGTAACTGTGGTCCTGGTATCCTACTAAAGGAAAACACTCACGCTGTTACCTTCGGGAGCTCCTCACTTTTTCATATTTTACTGGAGGTGTTGGACGTGCGTGTCAAATGTATGCGAATGCTGCAAAGGTTAAGGATTGGTTTCTTATATTACAGAGGTGGAGAGAAGGCTGAGAGAATTTCAGAAGGATATTTTTTACTGACTTTGAGTACTTGGATTGGTTGTTTAAAACCAACAATTGATGTAGTTATTTTGAAACCCACGCCATTCTGTGGTATAAACTGAATTCCTCATTTTTTGTGTCTGCATAAGTCCCTGGCAGTTACATTAAAAAAACCGCATATCCCTATCAAAGATGTTTGCAATTTTTCTTTATATTTTTAAAATAAAGGGATTTAATTTACTTTTGTTTCTTGCTACAGCCTCCTTCCAAGAAGACTGATGGTTCAGGATCATATACTAAATTGCAGAATACCCAGGTGAAGGCAATGTCTGAAAAGAAGCAGAAGAAAAAAACAGACTCGGAAAGTAAACAAGAGAAAGCAAATCGCATAATATCTGAAGCTATTGCAAAGGCGAAAGAGAGAGGAGAGAGAAACATTCCACGAGTAATGAGCCCTGAAAACTTCCCCAGTGTTTCAGCTGAAGGAAAAGAGGAAAAGAAGGGTAGAAAAGTTAAATCCAAACCAAAGGATAAGGAGAGCAAAAAGCCGAAAACGGGTTCCTCATCCAAAATTAAAGAGAAAACAAAAATTGGGTAAGTAAATTAAAACATCTTCAGACTGTAAGTCCTTGATTAAAATGGAAACTGCTTACTGATAAAAAAATGTTCTCCTCCACTGCCTACACAAAATTCTTCCTGATTAAGTCCGTGTGTGGACTCTCTCATTCAGGAACAAGAATGCTCTGTTTTTTCCTCAGATAAAATCACTGTAGGAGTGTCCTTTTGAAAGGATTTATTTTAAATACATATTCTAAAATATTCTGTACTCACTTTGAAGCATAGACCCAAATACCTTTCATCTAGTTTTGTAATCTATTCTGACTCCAAACTAAGCTTTTCTGGATTATAAAAGCTGTCTTTATCAATTTTGGCACGTAGTTTCAATACAGTGTGCTTGATAAACTGCACAGGGAGAAATTGGAAGTTTAATGAACTTGTAAGCAAGAGAATATTCTTACAGACATCATGTGTATCAAAAATAAAGCACATAATGGAAAGATTAAATTCAAAGTAGTAGTCTTCACTTGTACTGGTTTATTCTGCCCTCTTAAAAATTTTGCAGACTCAGCTGGGTCAAGGGGCTGGATACCTTGAGATGAGGAGCATTTGAAGGCTTTAGGTGTTGAATGGTCCAGGGCTTTCAGGAACTGGCTCCTCCTGGGACTCCAGAGCTAATCTATGTTGCCTGTTTACTTTTAAAGGAGAGTGTGTGATTTCCAATGTTAAGTACGTCAGTCAGAACTTGAAATGGAAATCGTAGCTGCAGTCTGATTTGTTTTTTAAAATCCATGCACTTTTTGCAGTAGCAGAACTATTAACTGGCATATCTCTCAAATTTAAATGTCTCATATACATATGTATATTTTAATGTACGGAGCAGAAATGAATGTTCTTTTAATCAGCCTATATCTCTGTGTTTTCTTTTCTTATTTTAGAGATCAGTGCTTTTCTTACATGTTTGATGTAAACAATTTTGAGTAGTTATCCTGTAGTATGAAAGTTACTGCTCTGTATCCAACTTCATTTTTAATGTGAACTTCTATGGTGTTAGTTTATTTTTGTTCTGTTTATGGGTTGGTGTATGATGCTGCTTGTAAGTGCACTGAGTAGTGCTTCCTTTTCTTTTTTTCTCCATCTAGTTTAGGGTGGGATTTTGGATGTGTACTTCCAAAGTTGATTTCGCTTACATGTTTCTGAATTTACTCACGTTCTGTAACAAACATTTTGTAGGTCTGTCTAACCAGAAGACTTCCATTGTTGTTCAGGTAGTGTCAGTTTCATGGAACCCTGTGGTTTGTCCTTAGTGTGCTTTTTATTCATTCTTTTGAATAATTGACAAAACCTCACAAAATATCATCACTATGCTGTACTACATAGTTGCCTTAATATTTTTACTGTTATTCAATGAATCAAGAAAAATAAAGAAAAACATTAAATTCTTACCTACAATTTATGATTCTGCACTCAGTTTTGTCTTGATGAAATGCTGTGCTGTGCTCATCCCTTAGGATCAGTTTTCAGGATTTCATCAGACAGCATCAGTTTAGAAAGAGACATTTCTCAAACTGTGTTTTTAACCGTGGTGTTTGTGTTTGCAAAGTACATGCAAGCTGCTAGAGGAGCTCCTATTTAATTGTGGTCAGTGTTTCATCATATTGCATTGTGCTGTGAAGGTTTGCCTCCTCCATTATTTAGCAGTTCAGTCAGCTAATGCACCAGTAGCACTCTGCTAACTTAGTCCTGTTGCCAGGTATTGCTTTCATTACACAGGTTACATCCCTAAAGATGGAGCTGTCAGGTCCTGGTGAGGAGCTCTGAAGAGTCTTCTAGAACCACGTATTGCAGATTTCTGCTCATATTTACAGAATTCCATTTTATTTAGATGGACAGCAGCAAATCCAATGCTTTGAGACAACCAGATACTTCATTTTTGTGAAGTCCAAACAGATTCATGTGTTGTGTTGAGTTAGCACTATTGTATATTATTCATATAAATACATAAAATAATAACAAAGAATTGTTTAGCAAAGAGTACACCAGGGATTTTGCAGAACAGCAATTGCAATAAGGCCTTGATTTTTTAAAAAGAATAATCTTACCAAACTCTGCTTTCTATGCAGATGTAACTGCTGATGTTATAGCAGAATAATTACTACAAAATCTCTGTGCTTGTCTTTTCAACTATGGTTAAAAAAATTTTGTGATTACTAAATTTCGTTTTATTTAGAGAAAATCAAAACTAAATAATAAGGAGTTTAGAAGACTAAACAGCTCTTGTAAAGGTTTTGTCTTACCTTCTGCTCTTAGAAGATATTTCTTAATGAATCTAAGCATATCCTTGGAATTATATTGTTAAGTCAAAATATGATTGGGTTTTAAGCGTGTGGGTTGCTCCATTGATTTTTCTCGTTACCTTAAAATAAACTTTGACTGAATCTTGGGAGAAAATTTTATTATGCTAAAATAATACCTGTAAAAGACAAGTGCTTTATTGGGCAGGAAGATCTCAGTTCAATGAAAACGTTTTTTTTTTTCTTTGGAAGGAAAAAATTTTTGAGATCTGTATAAAATGGGATAAAAAAAGAATTAAAAATACTTTTTAATCAATAATGAGAAAAACTTTATATTTTAAATATATATACATATTTGTATATATGGCATTCCTTGCATTTAATCAGAAAACAAAACCTGAAGTCCCCTCATGTTTTAAAAAGATAAGTAAACAAATTCCAATTGCTAGAAGCTATTATGAACTAATTTTTCTGCAAGCAGTATAGTAGTAAGTGAAACCTTGAAGCCAGTAAGGGTTTGCAATAAAAAAAAAATAAGATCAATATACCTTTTTAAGAGTAGTGGAGAATTTGTTTGGGTGCATCTGCTGTTCCATTTAGAAGGAGTTCTACTGTGCTGTGTCCATCCCAGATGAATACATTTCTTTTCTGTCAGGGTTTTCTATAGGAAACTCATTTAACTTACAGGAATTCTTAAATCTGTTGATTCAGTTTGGATTTGGAGTGTCAGAGCAATGCAGGAGGTGATGCAGAGTTGGGTGTGTTTGAGAAGATCTGAAGTCACATGTATATTTTGGGTGACTCCTGTTTCATTTTTGCAGGCCAACAGGGATCTGAGCAATCTCAAACAATAGCAAATATGTTGATTTTTTTTTTTTTTTTCTTTTGGGAAATATTTAAGGAACAGTTTTGATCTGGTCTTTCACATCTCTGCTCACAGCAAACACAACCTGTTCAATACAAGCACAGTTGTACCCTCTGTGTAGCACTCAATCAGCAAACTCTTATTTAGATTGTGATCATAGAGTTTGACCTTTTAAAGGGCTTTTGTCTGTGTAGCAAGGTCCGTGGTGCTCTGGAGGAGGATTTTCAGAGTTACAGCTGAACTGCTGCTCCTGTAGAGCAGGAACACTAATTGCTGAATAGACTTTGATTAAATTACCTGGTAGCCATTAGTTTAAAAACAAAATGTGCTTTAAATTGTTAATAGAGCACAGCTTTTACTGAAACTGAGTAGCCCTCATCTGGGATCAAGATGAGTTTTAACTACTGTGTCTAGATTTAGGGGGCAGGATGATTTTTTATCAGTTCCTGATTTTGGCTGCTCAGAACAATCAGTTTGTGTTTGGTGGCTTCTTGTTAACTGTTTATATTTTCCTTAGTGATGCTCTGAGATCTGCATGTACAGGAAAAATTTATAGCATGATTCATTCCAATTTATCATTGCTAATTAAAAATTTCTAGCAGTTACTTGCTATAGGCAGGCTATAGTTTCTTTCTAAAGGTGAGGGTTAAGGTTTTATTTCTCTGCGCTGTGAAGACATAGTGTTTATTAATTTAATCAAGTCTATTAGAGCTGGATTCTGTGATTAGTAAAGTTTCTATGCTATAAGTATTGGTGAAGATAAATGACTGAATTATATTATTACCAAGAGCATTGTAAGGGTATGATAGAAATTATTAGAAGAATGTATGTATAATATATTAAGTATTACCAAATTATGTTAACCAGTTTGCTTTATGCATTGATTACTGATTAAATTAATTCTTCAAAATTTGCTTTACAATTTCTCTGCAGACAGCAGAATCACTTTTCATATCCTGGCTATTTACCAAGGTGTGTTGACATTTAGGAATCTATTTAAACCCTTTCATATTTTTGCGTAGAACTTGTTTCCATTTATAAGCTTTTTCTAATTGATTCTACTTCTTCCATCTAAGGTGATGCATATTTAATCTAAAAAGTCTACTTCTTACCACTTGATGTGAAGAATTATGAATTTGTGAACATTCTCTTGTTCAAAAAAGTAGATTGGCATTTAGGTTTTATAGCTCTCAACGTATTCCCACCTACTCAAACATAAAATTAAATATCACAGCCCTGATGAAGAGCAACAGCTCTACACTGGTGATGTGAAGGACAATATCAGTTGAATGCATTTAGGTAATTTTTTTTCTTAATCACTGCATAGTTTTGATAAATAAGTCCCCCAAATTCCAAGAACTCGATTTACAAATGCTTGAGTCAGAGTGATAGTCCTTCAGTTCAAAACTGCTGCCAGAAATGGGTGTATTATTTCATGTGCTAAAAGCAATGGTGGATTTTGTTCATTAATCCTTGAATTACGTAGCAGTGAATCCAGCAAGTAGGATGTGATCCTGTGCACTGCTTGAATGAGTAACTGTCCTTGTTGCCTTGAGCCTCGAGGTAGGTCTCACAAATACTGTTTACAAGCAGTTTTAGAACCTAGGACCCTGACAGATAATCTTTGCTTGTTGATCTGATAGTGTTAAGATGGTTTGAAACCCTTATAAACTCAAGTAGCAACTCAGGAGACCTGGGGAGAGGGGTGGAGAGGAGGTGGTTCACCTGTCACATTGATGCGGGATTCAGTGTAAGTAGCTACAGCTTGGATCTCCTGGGAGGCAGATGCTGGCAGTTGTCTTCATGTTTCATGCAGTGGGACAAATGCTGGTGAACTGCTCTGTGGTCAGAGAGGAGTGCTTGCTGAATCCTTGAGTTCTGTTAGATCATTACCTTGTGTTGTGATTAAAATGGCAATAAAGTCAAGATTTGGTCATCCCTTCTGGGATGTCATTGTATGTGCTGAGCTGTGACTCAGTGAAGTTTTCTCTGCTCCCAGGTTGTAGTTCTGATGCATGAGTTGGGTCTAAGTGGCATCGTCTAATGTTTCTACTGCAAACTGTAGAAATACAAAGTAGTGTGGCCTTATCAAATAAATAACTAAACATTTGTTCATTATTTGGCATGATTGTTTCAATGTAGTGTGAGCTTGAGCTGCCAGTGGTTCCAAAAAGACTATTAGGAGTGCTTAAAAATCTCTGCACAGTCCAGAAGTTATTAATTTGAAATACAACTGGAGAAGGGGACGGTGGCTAATATTGCTGTGTTTGTATTATTTATTAAACATATGGTAAAAGGATAAGAGAAAATGGTTTTATACCAGCAAATTAATTCTCATTAAAGAGGATACAGTATCTTGTCAAGGAAACTTCTACTTTATCTTTTTAGCTAAGTTTCTCGTGATAAAGAATTGCTAATACTGTTGATAACGTAGGAGTTTTATTGTTAGTAATTTAACAAAGTGCTTTGGCTACAAATGATAATATCTGAGAGATGACTTTGGACACTAACAATTAGTTACTTGGTGTCTTCTGTTTTGGGAAAATTGAAGTAAAATTATGTATTAAAGGCCGGCTGTACTCCCTATTCCTGATGTGCCTAATACATATTTGCTGCCTTTTTCTTTTTATCCTCTTTTATAGTTCCTTTTTCACTCTTTGGAAGGCTTTGAAAAGTGTTTATCACTTTAAAGCTGTTCAGGGTACTGACAGTGTTTGCGTTGCATTCTCTGCTATGAAACAAAAGGGGAATGGAGCACATTCTTACTGGTTTTGATTTATAAGAAAGAAGTTGCAGTGCTCCTCAAATAATGCTTCTTGGTGGCTCTAAACCATGGTAGGAGTCTTATGCTATGGATCATAAGTAATATTAGCTCATGAGAAGTCTTCTTTGTAAACCTTTTTTTTGTGGTGTAAGCTTCTCAACATCTTTAGTTTCTAATTATAGAAGAAGAAAATGTGTATTGAAGAAATTTACAATGTCTAATTGTGGAAATATTTATAGATGTTATGTAATAAGATAAATATAAATTTTAAAAGGCAAGAGAAAGTGAAATTAGAGTGGAGTCTGGTGATATTATTTATGCCATGTCTACAGTGTGCTGCTAACTTTTCATAGAAACAGAATAGATAGTTTCTGTTCAGAACAGTTTGTTTCAGGGTGGAAAAAGGGATTTTAGCCAAGGATCTTTATGCTTTCATGCAGAAATTTATAAACTGGCAAGAGAACTTGTTCGCTCAATGAAAATTTTTCACAGAATTTATCTAGTTTACAAGCTTCTGAAAATCATTGTTTTCACATAGCAGATTTTTTTAGAAGTTTTTGGCCAAAATATGAGCAGATTGCATTTTTACTGGTAGAAATGTATGACTTTAGCACCATACTGTTGTTCAGCAACTTTTGATAGCAAGGAGCATTGTGATTCTGGGCACTGGCTCAGAAAGAAGTGAAACTGCATTTATTCCTCCCATTGGCACCATATCCATATAGAGGAAGAAACATTCTGATCTCCAACATGCAGAGATACTCAGAAAATTTCAGGAAGATGCTTGTGCAGTAATGGGCGTAGAGAATGCAAGCTCCAAGCAAGACACAAGAGGTGACAAATGGAATGTTGTGTGTAAGGCTGCAAGGGCAGAGCTTAGGTGAATTCAAGGAGGAACTAAAACTAAGAAAAGGAGAGGAACAAATGGGCAAGGAAAGATGTAGCTAGAGCAGTCTAATCACAAAATAGCCCATGTTCTAAAACAGAAGGTCCTTAAAATACTCAGCTATTCAATGGATACCACTAGAACCCACAGTAAACCCCATATCCCTTTGTGTTGTGCTTCTTGAATACTAAAGGACCCTTGAGCCTAGAACCATAAACAGTAGTGCATGAAATGAGAATGGGCTGTGGTTGCACAGATACAAGTACTTAACATAGCAGCATGCATTTAGAGATTGTTTTAATCTGTCATTTCACAAAAGAGGATCAAAATTTGGAACAGATTGCCCAGGTACCTACCAGCTGTCAGCCTTGGAGATAAGTGGAACTTAACTGAGCTGAGCAACAAAAAAGGACTGTGAAGTTGACTTTGAGTAGGGGCCACAGGTCTTCCCAAGATCTCTTCCAGCTTGACTTGTATCTTATCACTTGCTTGATTAAAGAACATTCATTTATCCTTTTTCTTTGAAAGAATTTAAGAGCAGGGAAAACATATATTGATACTTGCTACCATTTTTCCAAACTGTCAGGGTGCATATCAGAAACTTGGTGGGGTGGATATTGTTTCATGAATGATCTTTCAGGAAATTCTCACTGATAAGTTTACCAGATTTCCCTTTAAATGCATGTTAAATTTTAGCATCCAGAATTCCATTTAACAACAGTTTCAGAAGGTCAATCGCAATGTGCCTCGTCTGCATAATTTTGGAATATATTAGCTGATTTGACATATTAGTGACAAGTGCTAATGTAGTGCTTAAATTTTATGAAACAAAGTGAGATAAAAATGGAAAAAGTGATTATCCAAGTCCGTCACTAGAAAGTGTCATATTGGACAAATACCCGAGAATACAAGTCTTAAAATAAAAACCAAGAAAAAAAGAAAGATGATTCCTAATCAGAGCTTGACAAGTGAGGGGGGAAAATGCTCAAACTAACCTTGAAGTCGGTAGGGAAACCAGTGTGTTCATTGCTGAAATTATTTCCTGTGATTATGAAACATATTTTCGAAGTAATAATTAAACTGAGAACACCTAATGAAAAGCCAAGGACCAGAATTTACTTGTGAACAAGCAGCTCTGTGATTATGCTGACTATAGCTTCATTTCAACCTTTATCCATCAGTGCTGTTCACTTTCTGCTAGAAGTAAAAAAATAATATTGGAGTGGAAAATCTTTTGTGGTTCTGGGGTTTTTTAGCCTTTCCACAGGACATACATAGTGATTAAATATTGAAAACCAATGAAAATATTCGTTGCTTTTGAAGATATACTTGCGATCTTTTGTAAGCCATGTTGCTTAAACTTTCCATAGTGTTTTGGTAATTTAAGATGCTTGTGTTCCATGTGAACTGTTAGTCTGGACATAATAAATATATGTGTGTTCTCTTGTTTGAACACTTGCAAAGAGAAGTAAATGAGTTGTGTTTTAACCATTACATTCTCACCAATAGTATTCTCATCAGGTGACCAGTATATTTTTGTGTTATATTGCTGTAAAATAACTTCTCTGTATATAGACTAAAATCTTGTGCTTAATTTGTTTGTAACATGGCAGAAGCAGCTTGTATGCTGGAATGCTTTTTTCCTTTTCTGTTACAAATCTGATCGTAAGAGACTATATAAAATATACATTTTAGGACAGTTCTCCGTCTGTGATTTTCTTGAATAGTTTGTTATTATTCTACAATTATGCCGCTGTAAACACATTTAAAGAAGTGTATTTGGCACATTTCAAATACAGAAAAATATTATTATACCCTTTAGTTAGAAACAGATTTGATGAACTGGTATGATTTACAGTGTAATCTTTAAATCCAAACAGAGAAATAATCGGTGCTTTTTCATTAGAGTTTAACTAATTTATTCAGCACAATGGTGATTCTTAATATACTCTGTTAGGTTCTAATATTACTTACAGATGAAACGACCAGATTTTGGATATAGCTTTTTTTTTTTTCTTTTTTTTGAGGGCAAAAAAAAGATTTATTAAATTCCCTTATTTTTACCATTGAATGACTTAAGCATAGAAGTTTTGCATGTCAGACAGTTTTGAGTGATTTGTAGGTTGTTCTCCAGAGTTATTTTTTTTTGAGTAAAAATAAGGGAAGCTGCATTTCACAATGGTAAATTTTTAATGATAAATCATTTAGTGTTGTCATCTGCAGATGGTATCTCTGCTAACTTTGTGTAGTCTGCCGTTGTCAGTTGGTTTAAATGTTGGATTTTGTATTTCTGTTTCTCATGTAAAGATTTAAAACATGTATGATAATTAGGAATTTGTGATAGCTAGGTAACTGTAGAGAAGCTCACTAATACTAGTGAGCAATACTGTCTGCTATAAGGTTTTTGAGACCTATCACTCATTTTTCAGACAGTGGTGCTATCCGAGTTATATATTGAGAATAAGGGAATTGCTAGTGATTTGATCCTGAAGTTTCATTCACTGGTGTACAGCATTCACTCAGGGACTGGGATTTTGTTTCTGACAGAAAGCTGATCATCACACTGGGCAAAAAGCAGAAAAGGAAAAACGAATCTTCAGATGAATTGTCTGATGCTAAGCAGACTCCACAGCAGCCACTGAAAGATGAAGACTCCCAGGTAAGCAGTTGGTACTCTTCCCTTAGAAATTTCTATATGTTATGTCTACAGATCTTTTTCACCTCTCTTCAGAAAGTTAAACTTCCTTTGACACAGTGGCAGTTACTCTCACACTTCTGTGTATCTCATAGCTAGAACTTTTCATCATCAGCCACTTTTCTCAGTTGAAAATCAGAAAATCCTGCAGGGTAGAATCCCTTTTCTAATGGGACATAAGTGCCCTGCTTGTGCTTGTTTAATTTTAGTACAGAAGCCCCTAGATTTGAGACTGAGCTGGTGGTTACACCCAGTCCTTCCTTTGGCTGAGTGTGAAAATGCAGGGATTGCCTAACAGACAGGAGGACATTTGTCAGTGAAGCTGGCTCTTTGAGAACTTTTAAAAGGGTTGCTTTAAGCTTTAATGTGGCTTTTTTTTTTTTCTGAGCTCTGCTTCTGTAGAAACTGAAAGAACAGATTCCTTGCAGTGTTGGATCTGAAGGCAGCAATGATCAATATGCTGATAGGCTTTAGTTAGTTGTGGAATACTTCTGGAGGAAGTGCCAGATGAAGAATTGAAGTGGTCGAGTCATTCCCTTGGGAAATAGCTCTCTTGCAACTTTCTGCATTTTTTCCATAGATTGCCCTGAAATAATAGTAACATAGCTAATTATTTCTAAAACTTGTGCACTAAGAAGCATGAATTGTTGATAAGAGGTTATATTTATGTTTGCATTAGTAACAGAATTATAACTTCTTGCTTTAGGGCAATCTCCAGTGAAGTAAGGTTAGGTGCTGGAAATGCACAGGTTTTTATCCTGTGGCAGTTTCATGCACAGAGGCAAAATCACTATTCAAAATAAGATGCTGTTGAGTAAAAATTAATTGCATTAGTTGATAATAGTTGTCAAAAAACAATTACGAGATACTGAATTGCCCTCTGGTGTTTCACATATAATAATCCTGCAGGGGAAAAGGGATCAGAAGCCCTTTCCCATAATGACTTCTCATTAACTGAAGTGATAGCTTGTCTTAGGTAAAGATTGCCTGAAAGGATCTGTAACTTTTCAGTTGTGTTCTGTTATCAGATAGACATAAATTTATAGGCCAACAAATGTAATATAAAAGTCTGAAGATCACTTCTTTTCTGGGTGTATCATGAAATCACCTGCTGGAGGTGTGAAGGGAAAAGAGAGTAGAGATAATCAGGGCTGATTATCGTGAGATATAGGTGAGAGAGAAATAACTTTTACTGCAGAATGTCACAGCATTGCCCTGCTCTCTTTGAAGGAACCGGGGAAAAGCAGGAAAGACAAATTGCTTTACTTAATTCATTTTCTCTTTAGTTTTCAAACATGTTCCTGATTTTATTTTCAAAGAGCTGTTTCTAATTTCTGTTGCAAATAACTGTTTCGAAGCTCTGGGGGGCAGTTTTAGGCTTTTTTTCCCCCTAATTCATTTTGCATGCTTAGTTTCACATTAAATGTCTTCCTTAAATAGATGGGGTTTTTTTTAATGTTTGGTGCTACTTCATTTTATGTCTTAGAGCCATTTGTTTATGACCATAGTTCTCAGCTCAGGGAAATACAAAAGTTTTTTTCCAGACAGCTCAGATAATGTATTAATGTGTTAGAGAACATATGTTGATGTTTTGCTAATCACTTCTTACTTTAAGAAAAGACAGAGTGAGAAGAATTGAAAATGCCAGTTACATAATCTTGCATTGCTCATGTTACCTGGTTTGGTTTTTTTGAAACCTACTTCTGTCAGCAAACTGTTATTGATTTAAGTATAATGTGACATTAGTGTGTCTTTAGAAATTCCTTTGAGTGATAACACCCAATGCTGCGCACACTTCATGGAAGAACAGCTAATCTACGTAACTGTGGAAAGTTTATGAAGGAGTTTCATTTTTGCAGCTTTTCTGGATCATTCTTTGACTTGTACTATACCTGTAGTATTAATGCTCTGTACTTGCCATGTAGCTGTTAAAGTACAGCTACATCTTTTACCAGATACTGGACAGACCAAGGGCTGAATTAACAGTCAGGAAGAAAAGTTCCTGTGCTGCAATCTCTCTGTTACTTAATATGTGCTCTGCAGAAGCCAGTGTGACCACAGGATTTTGGGTTTTGTCCTATTCACAACTTGTTTTCCCAACTGAGTACTGCAGTGTAATATAACATTGCAACCTGCAGTGCATTTTCCTGCACAAAAATACTCTTTTCTGTGTAGTTCAGTATAATCAATTTGTTTTGTAGAGACTGTCTTGTTTCGCTGTTTTTATTTTAGTGATGATCAGTTCTCTAAAGCAGATTATAGTGTTTTCAAATGTTAGCTGACTAGTTTGATACTGCTATTTTTATCTGGTGAATCCAATTTACAAATTAATCTTACAGTTAAATAGGCAGTGTCTCATTTATTGGTACTGAGGGGTTGGAAATGTTATGTAATATCCTAATAATCTTAAGTATTTGAAACTGTGAGTGATGAGGAATTATTTTCTTTGACTGAACATTATTTCTTCAGCTGGAATTTGTTGTCCTGAGATTCTTGCAGAAACCAGAATGAAAGGTTAGAGAGAAACTGCAAAGTAAGCCAAATAATGCTGTTCAACGAGTCTTGATTAAGGTGGAGGAGAAAATACAGACCTTAACAAAGCAACGGACTTCGTTGCCCATCATGTCAGACTTCATCAACAATCTGACCAATATGATTTTTTGTATAGCACCATTTAGCAGAGACACATCAGATTATTTTATATCTTTCTTTCTGATCCTGGAGTTGGATGGTAACACTCTGCTGTTACACTGCATTAGGAAATCGCTGTTGAAATACTGGTGCTTGTGGGAGATCTGTTATGTATCAGCTTTGCTCCCATACTCTGAAAAGAGTATGTTTGCTTTTGAACCCTAAAGTTAAAATTAAAAGTATCGTATGCTTACATGAAAGAGAAAATAACAATTTAATTAATTGACTATAAGTGGATAACAGAGGTACATTATTTTGTGTTTGTTATCAAATGTTGACCTTTGATTTAGGTACAGCTGAAGTATTGCTTAGAGTGTCCCAGAACATGCAGCTCATGTTAGGGGAAATTTTGGCTAAAACGTCTATCTCTTTTATTTCTCCTGCATGGCAGAAGAGAAGATCAAATCGTCAAGTTAAAAGGAAAAAATATGCTGAAGAAGGAGAAGGGAAACAATCAGAAGAAGAAGCAGCTAAAGTTTCTGTTAAAATCAAGAAGAACTCTGCCCCTTTACCTGCTGAACAGCCTTTACAGTTATTTGTGGTAAGTAAAAATTGGCTTGGTCTGTGGGAATTTTCTATTTGTCTCAAGTAGGTCAGTGAATAAAGTTCCTAATTTTGAATACATTATTATTTCTAAGCCACAGTTTAGTGTGACATTTTGCTAAGATCTTGAAAAATAGAAGAAATTACTTCTTACTATTTTTTGTGTTACAAACATCTGTTGACTTAATTGAAGTAAAGAATAAGACTAAGGATGAGTACATCTCAAGTAATTTTTTATAGGCATGTGAGAAAACTCTGTTCTAATGTTACCATAAGTTATAGAAGCCTCAAATTATTTGGGGGATCTCTGTTTACTGAGGTATTTGAAAAGGACACGCCTCCTGTCCCCACAACCCTTTCACGTTTACACTTCACTGTTCAAACTTAGTGTCGAGCCGTTCAAGGTAAACAGAGTGGCAAGGAAGAAATAGGAAAAAAGTGTTTGAGATACTTGAAAGAGTGCCAGCAGTTGTAAGGGAAGGAGAACGGTGGTGTATTTGGGAACAAATCAGACAAGAGAGAAGGTGACTGACTACTGCAAGCAACTTGTACAGATCACCTCTGTCTCTGGGACCATAGTCCCAGTTGTGGCAGAGCCATGTAATCCCATCTGTGCCTCATCTAAACCCTGCTGGAATTCTCAGCCATGACCTCCTCTCTGGGATTCCACAGCATGTTTGTTGCCTGTGTGCAGAGTAGATGGATCAGACTGAGTTTGCCACATGCTGGGTTTCTTTCCTCTTTTTTCACCTGTCAGTCAGAGTTCTTCTCCACTTGTGTGTAACTGAATTCTGGGTATGTCCAGTGCATCAGTTTAACACAGCAGGGCATTCCCAGTGTCTGGCAAGCATCAGAACCTCCAGTGCTTGCACTGAATGTATTTGGCAGGTGAGCACTGCAGCTGATGCTGTTTGGACGTGCCGGACTTGCTGTGCTTGTGCACATAAACCTTTCTGGGTAGAGACCTGGATTTTAAATTTTATTCCCAGCCTGTTAGGGAATGCTGCTGGTAGAGGTCAAATTTACCTTTATTGCTCATCTTCTGGCAAAAAACATGTGGTTGAAGCCTGAGAGAGAGGGCATTTACTGCAGTTTTATAATATCACTGTTTTCCTGTGTTTATAGGAAAATCCAAGTGAAGAAGATGCAGCTATTGTAGACAAAATCTTATCCTCCAGGGTAATAAAGAAAGAAGTAAGTGATAGTCATGGGATAAAATAATTTATTTGAAAAAGGGGTTTGCATCTGTCATTTTACATTTCCCTTGAACTTCCTTTTCCAGATATCTGCTGGGATGACAGTAGACACAGAAGAGTTTTTTGTCAAATACAAGAACTAGTAAGTATTAACAAGTTGTTTCATTGGATGTGTTGACTGAACTGTTTAGTATCATATTTATATACTCAGGTTTTCTATTGTTTGAAGGTCTGTATTGTTTGAAGAATCTGTAATGTGGTAGTAATAATTGTAAAACTGTGAGTTTTTTGAAACCAGCACTGTTCAATAAGTTGGCAGCCTTTATTTGCCAAAGAACAGAATTTTTTAGAGACAATATTTATTAAATTAGAAGATACAGTTATTAAATTCAGCGGGGACTACATGCCTAAGGCAAATTTTAATTTCATGAATTTAAATCAGAGGTGTTTTGTGAACCTAGATTAGATTTAGTGTTGTGCATTTAGGAGATGCTCATGTAGTATTTGGACTTACAGTCTCAAGAAAAAAGGGAAAACTTGTGATAGAAATGATTTTACATCAAAAACAGAAAATTAAAAAAATATTGAAGATAAAAATATTTTCTCCATATTTTATTTTTGATTTCATATCTGTTTTCCTGTCACTACTCAATTCTTGATGCTGAAAATTCAAGCTTATTTTAAATTTTACATATGTGAATAATTTAATCAGATTTTTGCCATAATAAATGTAATATTTATGAGACTCTAGTTCCACATGTTGTTGGAAACCATTTACCTTGTGTTTTTCCGAAAGGGTAAAATCTGTCTTTTCATCTGAGAATGAGTAATCCCCAGCTGTACTTTTTTTCTAGCGTATCTTTAGAAAGCTTAAAAACAATAAAAATACACTAAAAAGGGACTGGGAGGAAGAAATATGTGTACTTCTGTAATGTAATTTCAAACAGACTCTCCTGGGGGCAGGGAGATGCTGTGGGTACTGGTGCTGCTGGTTCCTCCTCCTTTGACTCAGAGCTTCTCTCCCAGCCCAGCCCAGGGCAGGTTCCTCTCTGCCGGGGGCTCTGCTGCTCCTCCTGAGCTTTCCATGGGCTGAACTGTGATCAGCGGTGCCTGTGGAAAGGTGCTCACAGAAGGTACATGGGAAAATCAGATCCAATGGTTGAAGGCATTTCTATCTCTGGGGACTTCCTGATAGAGGTGTCAGATTTTGAACTTGACTTGTTTAAGCTCACTTGAAATAAACTTGTTTCTCTTCTTAGGACACATGAAAGAAATTTGTCAATCTATAGAATTCTACAAATTCCAGCTCAAAAATGCTATCTTAACTAGATGCTGCAAGATGATTATTTGGAAGAATAAATCTTTGATTGTTATGGTGGATTCTGTTATTTTAACAGTATATTAAAAATA
Organism: Toxostoma redivivum; assembly: GCA_013397375.1. Lineage (NCBI taxonomy): Eukaryota > Metazoa > Chordata > Aves > Passeriformes > Mimidae > Toxostoma > Toxostoma redivivum. The sequence goes on along the minus strand of VXBI01013933.1, from coordinate 1,595,589 downwards.
GATAGTAAGCTTTTGCTTTCACCAATGTGTTAATGTCAATCTCTGTGATTTTTAGCTCATATCTCCACTGTGAGTGGGCCACAGAACAACAACTTTTAAAGGATAAAAGAATCCAACAGAAAATAAAGCGATTCAAAGTAAGGAAAGCACAAAGAGCTCACTTCTTTGCAGATGTGAGTATGAAATAAAAATTAAATAAGCTTTTTTTTCTTTGTAAAATTATGATGAGTAGTTTGCTTTTATATAAAAGAGCTGATTGTTAGGAACTAAAAATGAGCCTTTGGTGTTGGTTGCAGCAGGGAGTGGGTTATTTAATGTAATTTAAAGAAGTGAGTCTTTTGGAGTCACTGAACTAACCTGACTTACATGGTCTAAAAGTGGAATGTGTTGAGTAACTACTTTAGAAGTGGTTAGAAGGGAAGGGTTTTGTCAGTATGGCTAGTTTCTCCAGGAGTTCCACAAGACACCACTTCATTCCAGAATGAGTAGATCTAGTGTCAAATCCCTCTTTAGTGAGTATTGCCCAAGAGAACCAAGGGGGTGTGTGCAGGGGGCTGGTGTGGAATTTAAAGTCTATGCAAAAACCTCAGTAATTTCCAACTACTAAATTCATTTTGTTTGCAACGAGACCATGTCTTAGCAAATACCGACTATTTTTGCCTCTCTACTGATTTTATTAATCTTTCACTGCAGATGGAAGAGGAACCTTTTAATCCTGACTATGTGGAAGTAGACCGGGTATTAGAAGTGTCTCTTTGTGAAGATAAAGACACTGGTGAGGTAAATGTCCTAAAGCAAGTCGGGAAGATACAACTCCAAGTAGTGTTTGACAATTGTAATTTTATCAGATGTCAGAGTAACACTTCAATGATTTGAAAGTTGCTATAATATTTTTAATATGACACATGATAGTCTTGTCTTTTCCTGTGCTAGCTGTGGATTTCAAAAAGAAATCAGGATTTAATAGCTTATATTTTTATTGTTATTAATAGGTCATAGTAGGCAAAGCTTAGGTATTGACTGACATCAATGTGAGGTTCAATAATTTTCTTCTGAGTTCCATCGAAAGGCTGATCCCATATACTGTCCTGTCTCTCTGATAGTGGCATGGGGTCACTGGTAATAAAAGCTTTAGGCTTTTTGAAGTGATTTGAAGTGCTTTGATAGCCACCAGTGAACCTTTACCTCTGTATTTATTGAAACTCTGTTTTTTAATTAAAAGTACCTCTTCTGGAAAGCTATTACAGAAAGAAAAACATTCTGAGATTAAAAACAGAAAAGCAAGTCAAGCAATTAAATTGCCAAAATTCAGAAGGAGTCTGAGACAAGTGGAGATCAAAGACTGAGAAGAAAGTTGTTGATTAAGTCTGTTGGAATATCTATAATGCTTATTCTGCTTATGTGGATAGCAAAATGAACAGACTTTTACCCAGTGATTCCTGCATTAATCTTCCTAAAGCAGGGTTGAGAGTTAGAATGACTTTTCGTTGTATGCAGCAGATTTGCCATTATTAAACTTTCAGAAAAAAATTTTCTCTAAGTTGTTTATCAAGCCTGTAAAGCTTTATCAGAGTTTTGTGGGTAAGACCTCGGGTTTAGAAGCTCTAAATCTCTGGTTTAGGCCTAGGTAGCCTGATTTGGAGAGTGGAGGAAATGTCCTGGGTAGCACTTCTGTAGTTAGTTCTACCAGCCTGCCCCATTTCCACAGATATCACAAATACTGTAATTTCTCTTTCTGGGACTAAAACAGTATTTACTTGTGGGTAAATGGGATTGAAAAGCACTCCACAGGTCTACTGAGCTGTGTGACAGCTGCATCTAGAGAGTGACAGAGTCTGGGGAACCAAGGATAAGTAGGTAGATAATAGAAATCTACATGGAACATTTTAAAAATTGTCAGAAATGTGCTTTTGATTCCAACTCCCGTGTAAGCAAGCTACTCTAATAGTAAGGCATATTAACAGTCTGTATACTAAATTAAAAACTGATAACATTCAGAATTTTCTTCTGCAGCCTGTTATTTACTATTTAGTAAAATGGTGTTCATTGCCATATGAAGACAGTACGTGGGAGCTGAAAGAAGATGTAGATCAAGCAAAAATAGAAGAATTTGAACAATTGCAAGCTTCCAGGCCTGACTCAAGGAGATTGGTAAAATTATATCTAATTTACTTGTCTATCTTGGTAAATCTGAATTGGTTTTCCCAACTTTAAACTCCTGTGTTTAAACATAAGGTTTATTGACATTCTGTGTAAAGCATATGTGTGCCTTGTTACCTAGGAATAATAAAATATTCAGGTAGGCATAGATAAATACTCCTATCTTAGTTGTTACTATAAAAAAATAAAAACTTTTGCTTAGGGAAAAAACTGAAGTGCTGTGGCTTTCTGAGTTTCTAACTGAGCAATGAGCCACACGATGAAGCTGAGTATCACAGAACTGAGCACCTTTAAAACGAGCAGAAACCAGGATGACGTATTAGCACCCTTTTATAGAGGAGAGAGTTAAATTCTGTGCTTCAGCACTGAAGGGAATTGGCAAATGAGATCTGTCAAACAGATTCTGTAATTTTTTCCTGCTTTTATTTTTCTTCTTGTCGCTAAAGAGCTAGCTGAAAGGAAGAAAAATACCTGTAATTAGGAAATGTGTTTTATCTTGAAATTATCAATCTTCTGTCTCCTAGAGCAGGAGAAAGCAAAACAGTTCTATTTCAAGTCCTGTATGTCATTGTCAGAGTAGGACATGTGTCCTGCGTGGTGTAGTACAACACTTGTTCTAACTTACTTCTTTTACATAACTAAATATGCACAGTGTTTTAATTTGGAGGCTTTGGAATTTATTTTAATGGTTTTTCCATCTACAGATAATGACAGTAGTCACGATTAACATCTTCATATTATATTGAGTTCATTTTTGTAGTATTTATTTAAAATCCTGACATTTTGGCATGTGGGAAGAAGAGCTTTTATACCTCTGTTACCATATTTGGTTGTGAAAGAAAAAGATGATTAAAGCGCAACTGTACAACTGACAGTCATCTCAGCATCAGCAACAAGTATTTTTGCTTCAGGCTCCAGCAGCTACAAGAAATTATTTGCTGACTGCAGCCCTGCAAGCAGGAGTGTGGCTGTTCCCAGAGTGGGGGAGTGGACAGATGGCAGCTGGTGGGAGAGGGGAGGAAGCCACAGCTGCTGGGGAGGGACAGCTCCTGCTGTGCCCAGACCTGGGCTCAGGTGATGCTGACGCTGCCAGTGTAGATACAAAATTCACATGGAAAATTCAGAGCTGACACATAAGGCCACATGAGTCTTGAGTGAATGCAGGCTTTTGTAAATGCTGAGAAATGNGGGGGGGAAATATAGCTGGTGAGAGAAGCTTCTGCTAAAATTTCTTCACTTTGAATGTGTGAGTTTGTTCATATTGGGATGAAGGAGCTATCAGAAAAGTTTTCTGCTAGAATCCTACCTAGTATCACTAAAAAACTGCTTGATTTTAACTCTTAAGTTGTCTGCTAAGCTAGAGACCAGGCTGTTCTGGCTCCAGGCTTGGGAACTTGTGTGTGTTTATATTTACATAAATATTTTATATGTAGCCTCTCAGCTTTCCTTAGCTTGCCGATGGCCCTGAAGGTGATACACCTTGATACTCTGTTTTGTCATGGCCTTTGTATCATGACCCTGCCCATGCTGATGCTGTTTTGATCTGATCCCTTGGGGAAATCTCTTCAGGACGCTAAACCTCTCAGAAGTTTATTTTTTATACTACTGGCCCTGGCTTCCTGCATTGGCAGTGGGATGGAGTGACCAGCAGTGCAGGGCAAGTGCAGAAGGGAGAGGTTAAGATCACAGCAACTGTGTAGATGCCCAGACTGCTTCAGCATCAGCTTCCAGAGCTGCTTAAGACTCCAGGGAACTTGTTAATCCCAATACTCAGTTGGCTGTCTTGTAGGTCCGTTGCCTGTTCTGAGAGCTGCCAAAGTGAAACTTCATGTAGTCTTGAAATTTCATATATAAATGAATTTGTGGGCCATATTATTCCTGCCAAAGTATTTGTATTCTATTTTTTAGCAACCAGTTGCTTAATTTAATTATGATATAGACTTAAATTAATTTTAAAAATAGGAATTCATAGAGCAAAATAAATACGAATTTCAGATTTCTGCAGACTATTAATTAGTAAGTGATGTTAACAATGACACTTCACTTTTAAGGTTGAATAATAACATTCTACATCTAAAATGATGCACTCAAAAATAATGGGGTTAGATGTTTGGGAAGAATAAAGCATGTATTTATCTGTACATATTTTAATCTTTCCTTTTAAAGGACCGACCACCTCCAAACTCCTGGAAGAAGATAGAACAGTCCAGGGAATATAAAAATGGCAATCAGCTCAGGGAATATCAACTGGAAGGACTTAACTGGCTCCTATTCAACTGGTACAATAGGTATATGCATGGAATATTTTTTTAATTTATGTTTTAAAATGTATGGAGTGAATCACTTTTGTTGGGGATGAATACTGTTTTAACTAAATTTATTGCAGTTTCTCTGCTTATAGCTAAAAGGATGTAACGGGAACAAGTTTTTCTCCTTTTGAGTGCAAGGGTGTTTTATCAACAAAAATTAACAAAATATTAAACTAATGCAACTGACATAACTGAAAATAAATTTTCAGTGGCTGTGAGGAAATTAAAGCAAAATAACTGAACTGCAAGCTTTCACGGTTGGTAAACAACTTGCATCTTTCAAAATGATTGCTAGAAATAATACAATAGAATTATGTCTTCTCAAAAGTAAGGCTAGTAAATAATTGCATTATCTGTATTTTAAGCTTAAGTTAACTTTTGTGCATTAATGCTATGTGTTATGAACAGAAATATAATCACTTGGAAGATCTTTTCCAGAACGATGTATTTTCTCTAAGTTGATTTTCTGTTAATGAATCTTCCTGCTTGCTACATTTCCAAAGTACCAGTTGCACATCCCTTTTAGAGATGGTGGCAGCAGGTGTAGCATTTTACCATGTGTGTTACTGGTCTGCAGAAGGAAATCTGATTTTAATTCTCATTCAAGCAGCACAGAGCTGTGTGACATCTGCAAACAGAGTGAAGGGCTGAAATGTGTGGCTGAAGGCAAGCATGGAGTGGTGCTTCATGCAGTAATTTAGTTATAGGCATCTGTCTAGTTCTGGAATCAAAAAGGGAAGTTGGCTAATGATGCTCTTGTGCAATCCTTTCATGTGAGTGTAGCTGGGATACTTCCCATGTGTGATTTTTAGGGAATCTTCATTAATTTCTAGCAGTTTGTCAAGGTGAATGTGCAGGAAACCTGCTTAATTTAAATTCCTTTAATCAGGGCAAAGGTAGTCCCAAAAGAATATTTCTGGAATATTTTTGTAGGAGAACTTCACGGAATGTTCCATTCTCAGGTTTTGACAGTGCCAAACCTGATGCAAAGCTTTACTCAAAGCACATTTTTTCACCTTAACTAGGGAATGCTTTCAAAGATCTTTTTACAGTGCCTCAGTCTTGACTGTTGTAAACTGGTATATTTGAGCTTCATTTTTGTAAATTGTTCATTTTAATAACAGCTATAGGATCTGTACTTTCTTGGATGATAGTAATAAATATTTTTTGCTTTCAGGCGAAATTGCATTTTAGCAGATGAAATGGGCCTTGGCAAAACCATTCAGTCCATTACATTCCTGTATGAAATCCTCCTGACTGGTATAAGAGGCCCTTTCCTGATCATAGCTCCGCTTTCCACTATAACAAACTGGGAGAGGGAATTCCGCACGTGGACTGACCTGAATGTTGTGGTGTACCACGGCAGTATGATCAGCAGGCAGATGATTCAGCAGTATGAGATGTACTTCAGGGATTCACAGGTATTGTCACTCGTGTGCAGTAACTCACCCAAAACATGCCTCAGGTGGCAGCAATGACAAGGGCACTTGACATTATCTGTGTTTTTGTCTTGGTGAAAGTCACTTCACGTTCTGGGATGTTATATATGAGCATCTTCAACAAATGCTTACTGGGAAAATTAGTGGCAGTTGCAGCAAGATGTGTGTTGTTTCGCTGTGCTGAGTAATTTTGCAGTTGAATAGCAGTGACGCTGGTACTCTTGTGGAGATTAAAGTGCACACAGATGGTTGCAGTTGGGTCCTGAATTTGAAGAGCAGGGAGAAAAAAAATAATACTGATTAAGCTCTGCTACCTTTATATAGCTGTTGATTTCTTTTTGCTGGTGTTAACTGTGTACAGTCTGAACTTGCTTTTCTGAATTGCGTGTCATTAAATAACATGAGAAAAATGTGAAACCTGACTATTTTAAAAGTTTTTTTTCCTTCTTTATATGTTGTGCATAAATGATTTTTTAAATTATCATGGTGTTTCTTCAGAATTTAAACCTGAGAACCTTTTATTAATTAGTGCTAAACAGCAAAATTACATCTTGTTTGCCTAGTGAGTGATTCTGTGCTGCATTGCTGAAGGCCTTACATATTCTCCTTGTCAGATCAGTGGAGTAAACAGAATAGAACGTTTTCATTTAGTTCTCAGATGATAATACTGTGATTACTTACTGTATGTTAACTGTATTAACATCATATATTTTGATTGATTGACTGTAAAATTTTTCCTGTCACTCTTCCAGATTTTCTCAGCGTTAAAAATGGGGTTTTATCTACATGCACCTTTTGAAACAGTTCTAGTAGATGGTTATATCTGTAATTTAAAATTAATTTTTTAAGTAATTTAAAATTTTGTAATTTAAAGTTAATTTTTTTCTGTTGCTTAGATAATACTGCATTTGGGCCCTTGAAAAATTACTCATTAGTATTAGTTAAAGAGTTAAAAAGATTATTTGTGAGGACAAAGCAGTTTATAACGTAAAATCCAGTATCTGGCTCCTGGCAAAATTTCAACAACAAAATGTGTAAATTGAGTTGATGGGGAGGGAATGTAACAAATTGTGTGTTGATGAATTTCTAGGGCCGCATTGTTCGAGGTACCTACAGGTTCCAGGCCATAATCACAACTTTTGAAATGATTCTTGGTGGGTGCCCAGAATTAAATGCAATTGAGTGGCGGTGTGTTATTATTGATGAAGCTCACAGACTGAAGAACAAAAACTGCAAACTTTTGGAAGGACTAAAATTAATGAACCTTGTGAGTAACTACAGTTGACTTTTTGGGGTTGATTTTAGCTCAGTATAGTATGATAATAAATTAAAAATTTGCTTTTCATGCCAAAAAAGACCTCAAGCAGTGTTTCTTGGGAGATAACTATTCCTGTTACTCTTCAAACATATGTGGTTTTGATAGCTTATGCTGGTGTATTTGTGATTAAACAAAATGTGGCAAGTTCTCACTGTAAGCACAATCTATTTCTGATGATACTGTTGTATAGTGTTTGTTTTGATTAGGATGAAAATATCATTTAAAATTTGCTTTAGTTTTTGTGCAATGTGTTAAAATTTAGGAAGTATTTTAAGTATTTTATTTAACAATAAAAGCACACAAGTAGTAGAATTTTAAACAGACCGATTGTCTAGTTCAGTAAGATTTTATTTTATACAGCTAAAGATTTTTAAAAGCTGGTACTACCGTGTATCAGATGCAACATGACTAGTTTTGCATTTTTTTATTGCTTCATTATTACTTTCCTGTGTGTTCTCAGAAGTCCTCTGAGTTGCTTTCTGATTCATACTCAGTGTATATTTTTCACACAGTTGAGAGGGAAGATTATAAACCTGTGAATATTACAGGCAAAGTTGAAGTGTTCACTGAGACCTTCATTACAGATGTAGGAAGAGAAAATTTCAAGGAAAGCTACTAAAAAATACCTATTGGTGTTTTTTTAATAAATCTGCTTATCTGTATTACCTGTCTGCTTAGTGACACACAGAACTGGTATTTTCAGGTTTTAGTGCTCAGACTTAATACAAACATTTTTGCAAATGTGTGCAGATAAGGTCATGTAAGTTTTTTTTATTTTCCTCGTCTAGGAGCATAAAGTGCTGTTAACAGGTACCCCACTGCAGAACACAGTAGAAGAATTATTTAGCCTTCTTCATTTTCTGGAGCCTTTGCGTTTTCCTGCTGAATCTACATTCATGCAAGAGTTTGGAGACCTTAAAACAGAGGAACAGGTATGAGTTCATGTGAGCTTTAGAGTTTAGGAGGGGCTGCCTTTTCATTGGGCTGCAGTATTACCTTTTCTTCATGTTCCAACAAATGGTTGTGCTTCCTTTAGGTTCAGAAACTACAAGCTATCCTGAAACCCATGATGCTCAGGAGATTGAAAGAAGATGTAGAAAAAAAGCTGGCTCCTAAGGAGGAAACCATAATTGAAGTAGAACTAACTAATATTCAGAAGAAATATTACCGAGCAATTTTGGAGAAGAATTTTGCTTTCTTGTCCAAAGGGGCAGGGCAGGCAAATGTACCCAATCTGGTTAACACTATGATGGAACTCAGGAAGTGTTGTAACCACCCTTATCTCATCAAAGGTAAATACAGGTTAAGGACTGATTTTTTTTGTTTTGGTTTGGTTTTGTTTTGTTTTTAAACTTACTTTTTACTTCTATTTAAATTATGTGAGAATTTTTTAATAATTCTTCAATGTTTTCTTTGGATTTTCCAAGGATTGGATTAGGTGGAAACATTTTTCTGAGAGTTACAAGACCAAGTTGAGTAATTTGCATATTTGAGGCCCAAGGCTTGAACTTGTTCTGTAAGATTTCACAGAACATTTAGAAGCAGTTATCTCATGGTTATGGTACAGCTCTTTAAAAGCAGTATGAACAAAAACTTTTAGGTGTAAGTTTTAAAATGAGTACTTCTCTCAGGTGATACAATCTCTGTAAGTCTTCATTGCTTTGCTCACTTAATAACTGGTGTTTTTCCTGACTTGCAAGAAAATACACTTCATGCCCCAAAAGTTCTGGCTGTGTTTTTAGAAGTGGTTTTCAAAATACTGTTTTTTTGCAAAGACTCATGACCCATTTAAAATATCACAAAGACAAAACAACTTTTTTTTAGTAGGTTTTTTTATATACAATACTTGAAAACAAGTATTTCAGTTTTTGAAATTTGGGGGAAGGGTTTCACCTCATTCAAGGTGCTTTTTCTATGGTGTTTTGCTTAAATAATAAAGACTTGTTTTCAAAGCTGATAAAATAGATGTTCTTGCTTAGACTTCAGATCCATCCAGAACTCTATTCTGGTCCATCAGTGGCTAAAGGGGGATATTTAGAGTACAGCACTGATTTTGGTAACTTAGATTTGAGCGTATGTGGAGGTACTTGTGAAGGCACATCCATACATATGGAAATACATTCTTTGATAGGTGCTGAAGAGAAGATCCTTGGAGAGTTTAAAGAAACATATAGTCCAAGTGCTCCTGACTTCCACCTGCAAGCAATGATCCAGTCTGCTGGTAAATTGGTTCTTATTGATAAGCTTCTTCCAAAAATGAAAGCAGGAGGCCACAAGGTCCTTATCTTTTCTCAAATGGTGCGCTGCCTTGATATTTTGGAGGACTACCTTATACATAAAAGGTAAGACTCATCTTCTATATCCTATAGTGTATTGTTCTGCGTGAATGGTAGTGCAGAATTAATGACAGCAGCACACCAAACTGGGAGTTCTGTTTTCTCTGTTTGCTAATCAGTGTGTAACTTTGTATTCTGTGATCATTTGTTCACAACTAATTAAAAACTAAAGAGAAAAACTGAAGATTTGTCCAATTTGAGTAAACCATGTACCTTCAGTCTGTTGCTTTTTCCATTAAACATAAAAAACAGTTATGTATGTATTGGTTTTGCATCTTCTGTCAGAAGCCAGGTAAGTTCAAGCTTATCATTGCTTATCCAAACCCCAGGAAGCACTGAATACTTTCTTTGCTTACACGGTGTTAAACTGGGACCAGGTGGGTCCTTACTTCCAAAGGAATATAAACACAAAGTGATAAAAACTGGGGATGTGTTTTTTATTAACGTAAAAGTGCAAATGTTCTTCCTGTCTTTGCTAAATTGACTGTTTTGGTTTTTGCAACAGAACTGAACTGCCAGTCATAAACCTGCTCCAGACTATTGACTCCATGGAAACTAAATGCTTATTTGAGCATGTGACTAAATAAATGCATAAAACCTTGAACCTTAAACTTGGTTACAATTAGTAGTTGCTGTATCAACTTGAAAATGTATAACAAGGCATAGTTCTTGTTGTTTTACCAGTGGGTTTGTTGCAATGTATATACTGCTTTCAAGTGTGTAATTGTCAGTGAACTGCATCATAGTAACAGAGTTATCATGTTGAAAAGCAAAAGTTAATGTTAAGCCTTCCTGCAGTGTATACTGGAATACTGAATAGTAGATTATTTTAATATCTGTTTTAGTGATAGTTTTATATTAAAGCTGTCTGTTTGAACTGGGCATGCAACAGTTTCTGTTTTATTTTAAAAGATTAATTTTAACTTCATAGTAGTACTTATAATTCAGTATGGAAAATGTTCCTTTTTCTGCAGCGTTGTTACATTTAGACCAGTGAATCATATCTACAGGTGGAATCTTTTGAAATCCATAAAAGCTGAAATTAGCTGTGTGCTGCCATTTGATTAAAAACGTTGGAGTGCACACATGATCAGACTTAGCACTTAACAGAATTCAGGCCTGTAGGAGATAGATGGCTGCCTGCCAGAATGCCTGTGGTCCTGTGGATTATCTGCAGTGCCATTTTATGGCTGATGAGAAGAAAAATGATTGTGAGGCTTTTTGACTACTGGATACACATTCAGCATCTTACTCAGTTTACAAGTACAAAAGTATCTGTTCCCTTTTTAAGCATTTTGCTTGATTTCAGAAGTTTCAGAGCAGTCTTTGTAATTGTCAAAGGTAACAAATGACAGTTTTACTTCAAGCTTGAAAATTTGCTGGGTTTAGACTAGGAAGCCTTGATAAAGACTGTTAAAGGTGCTGTCATGTCATTTTTGTTCCATTTCTCTTAATCTTTACAGAATCAATATGCATTTTGTCCAATGACAGCTCACCGAGTTCTGGTTTCTGCTGATTGCTTGGTTACTCTTAATGTGGTCAGGCAATTTGGTATATAATACAAGAGTTCACTGTCCTGCTTCTGTGACCCTAGGCAGGGATCCAAGGATAATACGTGAAAAACTTGGGTTTTTGACACAGGACTTCAGGTTAGGGTGTGTTTTAATGCAGCTAAGTAATACAGAAATAATCAGGTAGTTGCTTAGTGGACAAAATGCAGAGCAACTTGTCTTAAAATGCTCAGTGTTTGGACTTGCTGGTGTGCATTGGTACTACAGCTGTGCAGGTTCTGACGTGATCCTTGGTTATGCTACCCACTGCTGATCAGAGTTAGTCTTTATCACTTTCCTTCACTGTAAAGAATGAGTATGTAAGCAGTAGACCTGTTCAAACAACTCTTTAAGTTACAGAAGCATCTGTAAGGCTCAGTGTGTTGTGTGGCCGTTTGCAGGTACCTGTACGAGCGGATCGACGGGCGCGTGCGAGGGAACCTGCGGCAAGCTGCCATCGACCGCTTCAGCAAACCAGACTCGGATCGCTTTGTCTTCCTGCTCTGCACCAGGGCTGGGGGCCTGGGCATCAACCTCACTGCAGCAGACACCTGCATCATTTTTGATTCTGACTGGAATCCCCAAAATGACCTGCAGGTAAGTTTCTTTGAGCATGGTAGAGAGCCCTAATTGAACCCACGTAAAAATGTTGTCACTTTGAAAATTGTCTCTGTTTGAGCACACATAATTTTAAAATGTTTGTGTTTTTAAGGCATGTGTTTAAAGTTTTTTCAATGCCTTCAATTCAGAAGAGATTTCATTTAGTTGGGAACTTTTCTTTCAAATCACTTACTTTTGAAAAATATGGCAGAGGTCAAGTCAGTGATTTGATAAAACCCATAAGAATTGATGACACTGTGAACCCAGGGGCTATATTTTGCATGTACTCACTAACACAATTTATGGAAACAGAGGTGTTCAGTTGAAATAGAATATATAGAAAAAGTGAATATATTAAGAAAAGTGAATATATTAAGAAAAAGTGAATTAATTGAATCTAGGAATTGGATGCTGAAATTGAAGTAATTCTCAAGCTGCAACTCCTTTACCGTTTGTATCAGGAGATCAGCTGACTTAGGAGCTAGCAGGCCTTTTTATCTGGTGTTACTGCAAGGGAAGTACCAGTCAGGAGCATTCAGCACAGGTCATTCGTCTGCATATTTCTTGCTACACTGTGTTTAGAAAACCGCTCACCAAGTGGGAAATATCTGATAGCTTCTGTTTGCTTAAGTGTGTGTTGACTCCTTTTGAGTTCATGCTCCTGATTTTGGATTGGGCTACAGCAGAAACAGGTTTTTAAAAGATAAGTATGTTATTCTTAAATAAGTCTAAATTCTAATTGCTCCTCCCTTCCTTCCAAAGGCTCAAGCCCGATGCCACAGGATTGGTCAGAACAAAGCAGTGAAGGTCTACAGACTGATCACACGGAATTCCTATGAGAGAGAAATGTTTGACAGAGCAAGTCTGAAACTGGGACTGGATAAGGCTGTCTTGCAGAGCATGAGTGGAAGAGAGAACAGTGTTGGTGGTGTATGTAGATTGATTTCCTGAAATAACCTTCCTTTTGCTTTTGTAATCATATGGGAATCACATTAAATTACAGAAGCTGCCACTTTTCCCTTTTTCTGTCATTTGCATCTCCATTCTGTTTTCTGATGTGGACTAGCAATACAACTGTTACAATTTTATATAATTTAAATCTAGTCAGTTACTCTGATAAATCTTTCACTGTTTCTTGACTCACAAAGTTCAAGGTAGATAATGTCAAATCAAGGAGAAAAGTTTGTTTCCTTTTATCTTCTCATATTAAGATAATGTGTTATTTTAATGTAAGTATGAACAGGTAATTTTTTATAAACATGTTCATCATGATATTGAGAACAGCCAAAAAAAAAAGAGAGGCATACTTTTAAAAATGTGTACTGTAAGCACCTAATTTATTATTTCAGCTGTCAGCTAGACTTTTCTCATAGCTTTCAAAAAATACTCTAGATTTAGGCTTATAGATCATAAGGCACAGTTAGGTTGTGAGAAGATGGGAAAGAGGAAGAGAAAAGACTAGAGGGATTTTTTTTCTTGACTGTCTTAAGTCTGATTTTATTTGCTCAGATCCAGCAACTCTCCAAAAAAGAAATAGAAGATTTGCTTCGAAGAGGTGCCTATGGTGCCATTATGGATGAAGAGGATGAAGGCTCCAAGTTCTGTGAGGAAGACATTGACCAGATTCTGCAGCGTCGGACTAAAACTATCACGATTGAATCCGAGGGAAGAGGCTCCACATTTGCCAAGGTGCAGAACAGCAGGGTGTTCTGTGGCAGTAAAGAGCTGTAAATGTGACTGGATCTTGTAGAGCTTAGGCCTTATTTTTAAGTTTACTTGTGTTTAATGGGTGTGTGTGTGAGGTGCATACTTCGGGTTCTTGCATCTGTACATTTATGTTAGCATGCACATAAATAATCAGATTGCCATGGACATATTCTGTAAATGCAAGGTGCAAGGAGCGTGCTTGAGCAAAGATGAGTAATGGATCTGTGCTGCTTTGGAAAAGGCTGGGGGTTGTGTGAGATGTACTGAGCTGCATTAACCAAGAATATTAAAACAAATTTTTTTATTGATCTATTTGTATTTAGATACATTAAGGGCAGGGGAAAATATATACAACAATAATTAATAATGTTAAAAATTGTCAAGCCTATTCTAAAAATGAATAAACAAAGGATATATTTTAAACCTTGAGCTTTTTTGATAAGAAATGGAGAAGCAAAATAAGAAACCTCCTAAAATAGCAGTTAGTGGAGATGCATATGTGTACACGGAAAGGGGGCTGAGAGTGTAAAGTATCAAGCAGTAAAACTGAGCTGGGGATATGGGCACTTCATGAATGCAATTGTGAGAATTCCAAAAGAATTTAAAAAGGCAAAGAAAAAAGAAGGCTTAAAAATACCATAAATGTATATTTATATTCTTAAATAGCAATATTGTAAAATATTATTTATTTATATGTTTATTTAGGTTTTCTTATATCTTGCTGATTATGGCTTAAATAGGAAGTAAATTTCTAAAGATCATCATCACTGTCTTTTTATCAGAAGAGTTAGAAATTTTTATGTGTATTTACTCTTTTCCCAAATGCAGTGTATCAGGGTTTTTTAAGTGCCTTCTGAAATTAAGCCTATTCCATGCACTCAGGCTTTGATTGTTGGCAGTTTAAACGCCCCTTTGAAATTTCCCTCAAGCGAGTACTTCTGCATGAGATGAAATCCCCAAATGCTGATAAGCCTCTTCAAAAGATTCTTTTTTTCTTCCATTCGAGTAATTTAGATTCAGACTTAGAAGCAGAAGAATCTTGCTGCTTAATGTTCTTCTCTCCTGATGGTGCATAAAAGTTCATTAGATTTTCCTGATATATTATGGATCTGATTTTTAAAAATTAAGGAGGAGGAGAACTTTTGAGTTCCTTTGCAGTGTAAGTAACTTCTAAAGTCTTAACAGCTGCTTGGGAGATTTTTGATGAAATAAGGTCATGCAATCTTCACAGCAGTGAGGCAAACTACAAACTTTTGATGTAGGATGTTGCTAAGCTTTGCTTTTATTTATTACAGGCTAGTTTTGTTGCATCTGGAAACAGGACTGATATTTCACTAGATGATCCCAACTTCTGGCAGAAATGGGCCAAAAAAGCAGAAATAGATATCGATGCTATCAGTGGTAGAGTAAGTACTTTTTAATGTGTGTTTTTTGAAGTACGTGCTTGCTGTTGAATTCTGAAATAGCAGTTATGGGATTTCTGGTGCTTTTTGATTAATATATCAATAAATCAGACTTTTTGTCCTGACTTATTTGTGCATGAACAGTCAGCCTGCTGACAGCTGTAGTATTTCCTATTGCACTGTCCAGAAAAAAGTTTGGACATTCCTGATTTTTGTTAAAGACCTGAAAATGATTGAAGGTGTGGAATTACTCTGATTTCCCTGTTTCTCTGTCTAAATCTTGGACTGAAATCTGCAAAATAAGTGACTAAGACCTGTATAAATTTTATAATACTGAAATCTGTGATCTATACTTGAAGACATTCCCCAGGCATTTGATTCAAAAAGGTCTCCGTGCTCTTTAAAGACTGTAGAATTGTCTGTGTGGGTATTCAGCTCTGTGTTGTTTGTAACTAATGTACTGGCATTAGCATATGAAACTCATTTTTTGTTGCCTTAAATACCACAGAATGTTTTACTTGCTCCATGGGTGCTCAGTGTCTTCAGGAAATAGCTGTGAATGACAAGGGGTAGGAATTGTTTCTGAACTGAAGCCGTGCACTTAAGAAAAGCTCACCAACTGTTTCTCTCATAAGGTTTGTTTGCAATTTTGCAGAACAGCCTTGTTATTGATACGCCAAGGATCAGGAAGCAAACACGGCCCTTCAGTGCTACAAAGGATGAGCTGGCAGATTTGTCAGAGGTGGAGAGTGAGGGTGATGAAAAACCAAAGCTGCGCCGGCCGTGTGACCGCTCCAATGGCTATGGAAGGACAGAGTGCTTCCGTGTGGAGAAGAACCTGCTGGTCTATGGGTATTGTGTACATCCTGCTTCATTCTCTGAAGTGTTTTAAAATACTTCTTTGCCATGTAGCAAATTGTAATTGTGGAATAACTTAACTCTATATTGGCAATAACCTGGTATGTGTGCAGAGAATGTATTTAGAGCAGGAATTTATCATGCACTCCATAATAAAACTTCCTGACAATTTGCAGTTAAAGAAACATTAAGAAAGAAGGGTGAAAATCTTTCTTCAAATGAGATTATAGCATTTAACATGGGCACTACAGGAGTCTCTCTAAAAATCATTACAGTAAGTGCTGCAGGCAGGCTCAAGACTCCTTAAAAAATGTCTGAAATAAAGCCTTGGTAGGTAACTTGATTTTCATAATTGTAGAACATCTCGCACTTCTGTGAGGCACAAATAGGAACTGAGAATCTAACCAGTTATTTTAAGCATACTGAAATCAGATAAGTTGATTTGGAAATCAAATCTTATGTCTTGTCTCACGCATCTTAAAAGAAAAATAACAGCATTCTTGTCAGAATTAGTTCCCATCAGTTTTGTGTCTTTGAAGTTTAAAACAATCATCCATATTTTTTGTAAAGATGCACTTTTTGTTTAAAACTCTGTTTTAATCAGGTGGAGTTATGTTGAAAACATTACTTTCTTGTTTCTATTCAGTAATTTAAGCTGAAAGAAAAAGGTTAAAAGCTTTAGAGAAAAATTCTCTTTTGTAAGAGGAGTCTGTAGCTACCCCAAGTGTTTCACTTCCAGGTGCTAATTTGTGTTTCACTTTGGACTAGGTGGGGTCGATGGAGAGAAATTCTGTCCCATGGTCGCTTCAAGAGGCAGCTGAATGAGCAGGATGTGGAGATAATCTGCCGAGCCTTGTTAGCCTATTGCCTTGTTCACTACAGAGGGGATGAGAAAATAAAGAGTTTTATATGGGATCTCATCACCCCAACAGAGGATGGGCAAACACGAGAGTTACAGAACCACCTTGGTAAGGACTTAATGTGTTTCTGCACTTAAACAGCTTCATGTATGTGTGCCTGTCATACTGGATAAAAACAGCTATAAACCCTCTCTGAACACATCCTACTTGGAATAAATGGGATTTATTTCAAGCACACAGTTGAGCTGGTGGGCAAAGAAGTGTCATTGCTGCTTGCCTAGGATTTGATGGCTCACCCAAATGGTGTTTGGTGTGAGCTTTCATTTCAGTCCATAAGAACCTTTTCTGTTTCATAGTAGGTGACAGACAGCACGCTCCTCTTTTCCCTCTCTCCTCTTTGTCCTTACTGGTGATGTGTACCCCAGAGATGCTTTGAGACACAAAAAGACTCATGTACAGAGACTGATGTTAGTGTTGTCCCTGCACTGCAGATCACAATACCTGTAGGGCATATAGGAGCTATAAGTATTGTGGGCATCTATATCTATACCTTTAATATTTTCCATTATATAGGCTTATCAGCCCCTGTGCCTAGAGGAAGAAAAGGAAAAAAAGTGAAGACCCAGGCTAGTACTTTTGATATACACAAAGCAGAATGGCTTCGAAAATACAATCCAGAACATCTGTTGCAAGATGAAGGATACAAAAAGCACATAAAACACCATTGCAACAAGTAAGCAGTAGCTGAAGTGTGAATGTCTTTCTATGTTTGTTTTTTCTTCTAGTTTCTCATTGTCTTAGACTTGAAAATGGTTGTGGCAGCAGGAAGAAAGAGGTTTTAATGGTGTTAGTTTGATTAGAATAAATAGGTCGTGGTGTATTTGGAGGTGAACAGATGATTTCACGTGTAAAATAATTCTGTTGCAGTTTTTGAAGAAACTGTTTTTGTCTGTGGAGAGATCTCCTGCTAACATGTTTGGGATGCCTTGCAGCAGTCAAGGGACTAAAGAGTGGGAGTGCTTATCAAAGAGACTGAAAGCACTGAATTTGTTGCCCCTCAGTCTTACATGCTGGTTTCCTGGCACGTTTTCTAGGCTTCGGAGAATCTGAGCTACCAGCTTGTAAAAGCTTAGTCATTCATGGCAGTGAAAGAGCTTGGTTTGGATAAATAATTTTTCTGTAGCAAAACTTGTCATATGCTACTTGGTCAGTTCATACAGCTGTAGTCAAGAATTGAGGCAAAGCATGGAGAGGTCACTGGGGTCATGCACCAAATTGAGAGTGAGAAGGAGTGGAAAGGCTAAGGGGGGAGGATGTTCATTGTCAGCCCACTTGATCCTCTAAGGGCATGCTGTAAGCAGGAAAAGGGAAATAGCAGTTTGTTCTTAGCAGTATTTTATATGAAGCAAGTGAAGAGTGTTCTGCTCACCATGGTCTTAAGGATTTCAAAGAAATTTTGCCATGTAACAATTTGTAAATGTGATGACAATAAAAAGTCTTAGGTCATCTAAACTGGATGTTACCCCCATTAAAACTGAAGGAAGTATGTTTTAGGAAATGACTTGAAATCTCTGTGATACTACAAAAGACAAAACAAAGCCATCCACAATTTTTGAAAGCTTTTGGAGTTGTAATATTTGTATTTCTTGCTTTTCTTTATTTAGGGTTTTACTTCGAGTAAGAATGCTGTATTACTTAAAACAAGAAGTCATTGGTAATGAATTCCAAAAGGTCTTTGATGGAACTGATGCCAGGTGAACTATAGAGAGAGTGTTTTTACTTGTTTATTTCAAATGTCAGATGAAAATTCAAGAATCTGCCTAGACCTAAATAAGAAATGTTAAAACTAAATGTGTTTATCCTTAGGCTGTGAGGAACATGTTTTTGTTTTCTCTTTGTTTGCTAAACACTTCATCAACTTGACATGAGGAAGTACTGATTCCTCTGTATGAGTCTAGCTATATAAAGTAAAATAATATGAGTCAAATAGACTAAAAAATTGAGTGAAAGATAGAATTATGTACTTGACATGATAATTGGCAGGTTTTCCCATATTTTTGATTATGTGCTGTGTATTCCATTAATGCCTTTATTTTTTTTACTTATTTTTTTTAATGCAAGCATTACTATTTGGAAATTCTTGAACTCAATGCTGCAGGAGCTTGTGGCAGATAGCAAGTTGTAATTTGATTCAGAAATACTAGTGAAGAACAGCCCCTCCCATGCTATTAAACTCTAACACAGATAATCCTTGGTTTGCCAAGTTGTGCAAGCACAGGCTGCTGGGAGTTGGTGAAGTTCACTGAGAGAGGAAGAATGTTGTATACTAGTTTTGCTTTTGTATTCTTTCCTTGTTACTGGTCTCAAATATAAAATACCAAGCTGTCTGGATGTTTTCTATGGTTGGTTTTATTGTATTTGTGTGCTTGAAGAGAAAAGTTTAAAGTCCAACATAAAGTAGAAATGTACTAAGAAAATACAAAAATTTATTTCTTCCTCTGAATTCTATTGATGTTGGTATGCTCTTGATGATTCTCTTTAGTGAAATTGATGTTTGGGTTCCTGAGCCAGACCACTCTGAAGTTCCTGCTGAGTGGTGGGATGCAGAAGCAGATAAATCTCTTCTAATTGGAGTTTTTAAACATGGTGAGTAACTTCCCAATGCTATAGTCAGTGCATTTTTTTTGTTGTTTTTGTTTACTCTGGAAGTTGAATTTTGCCACTTTTTTCCTTTATAGGTTATGAAAAATACAATACTATCAGAGCAGACCCAGCTCTTTGCTTCTTGGAAAGGGTTGGAAAACCAGATGAGAAAGCAGTTGCTGCTGAACAGAGAGCGAATGATTATATGGATGGGTATGGAATGTTTTGGGGCCTTAAAGCAAACAAATTTGAATTTACATGGTTTTACTCCCTTAGGGTGGAAAAGACAAATGGTATAACAACTACTGAAGTTTGGGATTTCACAGGGAAGAATGCAGCAACTTGTTGTTAACAAGGATTCTACCTTGTGTTGGTATATTAAAATTCCACTTAGACACTGAAGTGCAAAAGCATTCAGAGGTGGAGTGCTTCAGACCTGTTTAACTTGATTTCAGGTCGGCTTTTGATGCCTTAGTCTTGTGTAGCTGAGCAGTGACCCCAGTAGATCAATGTGAGAATTACTGATAACTACTGGAAGAGAGAACTGCTTTTATTCATTGCCTCATCACTGAGGTTTTTAGTTGGGGTCACAAACAATACCTTTGAATGATACAGTGAATTGGGGGGAGCAGGATTCAAGCCAAAGGTGCCATGAAATACTTCCTTCATTTCAAACAGAAAATTAAATACAGCATCTTACTAAATTTAAATTAGTTTTGTTTAGTTGAAAAGAGTGTAAGAACTTTTCAGTTAGCATGTAAAACATTACTAAAATGGCTTCTTTTGTGTTGAAATTTTAACAGGGATGTAGAAGATCCAGAATATAAACCAGCACCAGCACTGTTTAAAGATGACATAGAGGTATAGTAGGCACCAATTAATAGCTCCTTGTAAAGCTCATTCACTTAAGACACTTCAACACACATACACTTTTAATATACTACTTCCACCTGTTTGTTTAGCAGATTATGACTTTTTTTTCTGTATTTCTCTAAATTGATAAAACTTACTCGATGTTTTTCTGAAGTTGTCTGGGTGGGTGGGAATGGGAGGGAATTGTTGCATAGTTCTGTTGTGTGCCCTGTTAGCCATTTATTCAGACTGTTTGTTACTTTTGTTCTTTGTTATATTCAGGAGTTGTTGTAAGATGTACATTTAACTTAAATCTCTAGACAGGACTGTCTTCTAAATTGTGCTTCACTTCTGTTTTTTTTCAGGATGATGTTTCATCCCCGGGTGATCTCGTAATTGCAGATGGAGGTAAATCCATAAAACTTCAAATCTGAGCCAATTGCTTTTGTGTTTTGAATTGTTTAATTCTGTGATTCCTAGCTAAAACATAGATTACCTAGTGTAGAACCATAAACACCAGCAATGATCAACTTCTTTATTTTTCCTATGACTTGATTTTCATATAGATGGACAAATGATGGAAGGGGACAAAATCTATTGGCCCACTCAGTCTGCCTTAACAACGCGTCTGCGCCGCCTGATAACAGCTTATCAACGAACCAGTAAAAACAGGCAGGCTCAGCAGGTCCAGCCAACGTTCCCAGTACAAACCAGTATGATGCAGCTTCCATATGAAGAAGCTGCATTAAATCCAAAGATGGCTGCCAAGATTGAAAGACAGCAGAGGTAAGTGCAGCATACAAATGTACTTTTTCAATTCACCCTTATGTAAAAAATGGTAAAGACATAATATGTGAAACGAAGAAATTTCTGACAGAATTTCACATCTTTTTCTTGCTGGTCAAGATGGACAAGAAGAGAAGAAGCTGACTTTTACAGAGTTGTGTCCACGTTTGGAGTGGTGTTTGACCCTGAAAGGGGACGGTTTGACTGGACCAAGTTTCGAGCAATGGCTCGGCTGCACAAGAAAACTGATGAGAGCTTGGAGAAGTACCTGTATGCATTTATGTCAATGTGCAGGAGGGTCTGTCGTCTCCCCTCAAAAGAAGGTGGGTGTGTATGTTTTCACTTTTTAAATTTGTGTTGTCAGTGCTTACCTTGAAAAGGTTTTTCTTTCATGTGTTGGAAGATAAAAATGGGGGAGGAAGAATTAAGGAAACATGTTGAAAAAATTGAAAGCTTATAACGGGGAGACATATTAACTGATTAGAGTAGTTGGGTTAAAGAACTGATATGTTTTGGCAGAATCTCATTTGTTTGTTTTTTTTTTAATACAGAGCTTGTGGACCCGAACATTTTTATCCAGCCCATCACAGAGGAGCGTGCTTCCCGGACCTTGTACCGCATCGAGCTCCTGCGGAAAGTGCGAGAACAGGCTCTCAGACACCCCCAGCTGTTTGAGCGACTAAAGCTGTGCCAGCCAAACCCAGACCTGCCTGTCTGGTGGGAATGTGGGACTCACGACAGGGATTTACTTATTGGAGCTGCTAAACACGGAGTTAGCAGGACAGATTATCATATTCTTCGTGATCCTGAACTCTCATTTATGTCTGCCCAGAGGAATTATAATCAAAACAAAGTAGCTCTCTCAAGGACTTCTACTCCACTCTTGCACCAGTACCAGATGGCATTATCTGCTTCTCCTCTTACACCTCAGTCAAGACTGTCAGATGCTAAAGTGAATGCTTTCGAGGACACAAAAGCTAAAAATGAAAATCTGAAAGAGGACCCTCAGTCTTCTGAAGAGGAATCTATGTCTACAGAGGAGACACAGACAATACTGAAATCTGAACCTTTGAGTCCCAAAAATGGCACCCCAATACAAATTACAGACCACAGACCTAGCGTGAAGGCTGAGACAGACAGGCGCATGGTGGCAGCAAGGACAGAGCCTCTAACTCCAAACCCAGCTTCCAAAAAACAGAGAGTCAGCAAAAGGGGGTCTGACTCTAGCTCTGACTCAGACTCTGACTCAGATAGATCATCCTGTTCTTCCAGGTCATCATCTTCATCCTCTTCGTCTTCCTCATCTTGTTCCCACTCCCGATCTGGCTCTAGCTCTTCATCATCTTCATCTTGTTCTTCAGCATCTTCATCCTCTTCCTCATCGTCCTCATCATCATCGTCGTCATCATCATCATCGTCTGAAGAGAGTGATAGTGATGAAGAGGAGGCACAGAAACGTGGTATGTGTGTAGTCTTACTTCTGCAGTATAACTCTTTACTGAACTAGTTTATTCTTAATTGAAAAATGTCTACAAAAGGCTGTTAAACCCCACAGAAGTAAACTTTATTAAACATAAAGTAAATGTAAATAAACATATTCACTTGATTCTTCCAAGTGAGTTGGAAGAATTTCAGGAATACTGCTTTTTGTTTGCTTCTTAGCAGTGCCTTGGGTGAGGTATTTAGGATGTGTTGGCTGGCTTCCTAAGCAAGGTTGCTGTGCATGTGGTTCACGTGTGGGAGAGTGGAATGGACAGTGTTTTCTGGAAATACGCTGTGTGTGTGGATTCCCTGCTATGGGTTCTTTTTCTTTCTAAACAGATTATTTAGGTTTCCCTGTTTGTTTTTTCCACTCTTGCTCACCTGTCTATGTAGCTTCCTCATTGTTCTTTCATGAAACCAGCAAGCTTCCTTCTGTCCCAACTTGAGTCATGTCACCTGCTTTCTGTTGTGAACTGGAGGTGCCCAAACAATGTTTTTGCACTGAAAATTTTCACTTTAAAACTTTTCAAAAAATTCACTTTAAAAAAACTGCTTAGGCAAGACTGAGGTGATTGCAGCATATAAGATCACGCAACACAGACATAGTGAAAGCTTCAAACTAGAAGTAAAAACCTCTGATAAAGTGATTTAGAGTTTTTAATAACGCAACCATTCATTATTTAGTACACTCCTTACTTTGCTGCTGTGAAGTGGCCTCTGCTTTCCCCCACTGAAAGTCAGAATGTGGAAAGATTTCTCTGTGTGATACAAATGGTAATAGAGAAGGGAAGGAAATTAAGGTAGGCAGTAGTATTAAGAACCTATTTTTTTCCAATACCTATGGGAAAAAGGCATTGTCTTAATCAGGTGGATCTTATCCATGGAATTGACAAATGGAAACCATGGGGTCAGTTTACTGGAGAAAGGATTACTGGGCGAGTAAAAAGCTACTTACAGAAAATACTAATATGCTGTTACCTGTAGCAGGGAAAGAACATTTTTAGAGGAAACAGTTGTGTGAAAAGAGTAAAACAGTGACAGCAAAGGAATGTTGCAGAATCCCATGAATCAGTTGGCCTTTTTGGTTTGGTTTTTTGTTTTGATGGGGTTTTTTTGGGGGGTTTTTTGGGTTTTTTTGTTGTTTTTTGGTTTTATTTTGTTGTTTGTTTTTTTGTTTTTCTTTGTTGGTTGGTTGGTTTTTTTGGTGATTTTGCTGTTGGTGTTGAAGAGATTGGTAAATGCTGGAAAGTTTAAAAATCTGGATTTTAATTTTAAGCCCAGGTTTTATTCCATTGGTTGTACAAGGGCAATGACCCTTTGGAATACTTTACGCATTCGAAGCATCTCTGAAGGGAATGCTGGTTTCTATCAGATGACTCAGTCAGAGCTATTGTTAAGACAAATTTAATTTTTGAAGAGCTGCCCCTCTTACTCCTTGTGCTGATGTAGTAGTTATATTTTCAGACAACACTTCTTTCGTTGTTTCAGACTATTTCCCCGTGTCATAGTGAAACTTCTGTTATTGTCTGCATGGAGGCAAAAGTGGAATACTAATGATGAAATATAGGAAAGTCGGAGGATACACTGGAGAGATAATAGGAAAAAATCCTCAGTGATTAAAAATTGAACAATTGAATTATGCAGGCACACATGTTCAAGGCATGGAACATCCAGTATTCCATGTAGTAAATGAAATGGGCTGTTCTTTAAAGTACCATCCCAATGGATTTGTTATGTGCTGGTGGTAGACACCTTTTGATTTCAATTTAATTCTATACTTCAGTGCATGTTGTCTTACAGAGGAAATATGTTGAGTGAAGACTGTTCGTTAGATTACTCTGAAGCATGTCTGTTTCCAAATAGCTAAATGTTCAACGTCTTAAGCTTCAAAATACTAACAGGAATATGTGTGGAATTTACATCCCTAGAAAAGAATCAGCCTGAAAAACCTAAGAGATTAATTCTTCAGTTTAACTTCGTGTTTGGACTTTCTCTGAACATTGTTGTGTGTGGTTTGTTCACCTGAACTTCTTACAGTGAATGTTTAATTCCCTTACAACATAATGATTTTGATGGTTTTATTCAGCAGAAGGAACTCCACATATAAAAGCCTATGATGAAGAGAGTGTGGCCTCTCTGAGCACCACACAAGATGAGACACAAGACAGTTTCCAGATGAACAATGGGACACCAAATTCTGGTTATCTTCTACAAGGTGGATACATGTTGGCTGCATCCTACTGGCCAAAGGCAAGTTCATAATGCAGAAAACCAAATTAGTAGTTGAAGGCGGGCTCTAACATTAATATTCTGTTAAATATGTTGGAACCAAGAAGCAGGGGAAATAGCTGTAGGATTTGAGCTTCAGGACCTTTTAGATGTTATGTTGACTCCTGAAACATGCATTTAAATCTAGATACTACTTTTCATAATTTTTGAAAGAGAGTGTAACTTTTGAATGTCACAGGTCCTTGGCACATTGTGAAAAATTATATTCAAAGTGTAAAAAGTTAACTTACATCAAATTATAAGGGAGAATCTTGAACTCAGAAATAAGTGTTTGCTTACAGAACTTGTAATTTTAGCAGGCCCAAGTTTTATTTGACAAATAACTGTGAAATGATGAGAAAATCCAGTAGTTTTGTAGTCCTCATGTACTTAGCTGAGTTTATTGGGACCTGAGAACTGTGTATTATGGAGGTGTGTGAACTGTTACCTGTGTTTGGTGTCCAAAGGATGGGAATGAGGAATTATATGGTTTTGGAAGCTAAAAAGAGACATGAATAATCATCTGTAGATTTAGTTTTATAAATGCTATTTGCTGTATGTTATGATGCTGCTCACAGGTGCAAATCCTGCTAGCAGTGAGTCTAAGCCACACATACAAATACTGCTGTGGTAGTTACCATATCTTTCCTTTAGAAATCAGGGAGATAGAGTGTATTTCAGTTGTTTGCCAGACCCTGTACAGATGAGAGAAATTGCATATTTGTTTAGAGGTACATAGTGAAATAAAGTATGGAAGTGTTTTCACAGATTTACAGCAAATCAGTACAAATCCAGGAACTTTAAAATCTTAAAGTCCAAGTCCAGTGATAAAAATGTTGCCATTTCTATTCTCTGTAGAATTAAGAGCAAATACATAAATGTAACGGTGTTGGTAAGCATTGATCCTAAAAAAATGATGTTCTGTTTTTTTTAGGATCGAGTTATGATTAACCGACTGGACAGCATTTGTCAGACAGTGTTGAAGGGTAAATGGCCTTCAGCCCGAAGGAGCTACGACAGCACCACAGTGGCATCGTTCTACACCACCAAACTCCTGGACAGCTCAGGGGCAGCTGCAGAGTACAGTGAGCCCAGTGCACCCACACCCCCCCTTGCAGCTGTAAAAGAAGAATATGACCAATCACCCCAGCTGTCAAAGGTGAAGAAGCATGTACGAGAAAAGGAGTTTACAGTGAAAATCAATGACGTATGTTTATTTTTATTGCCCTAGGACCTGGTTGCGATTGCGGTGTGCGGCATGCTTTACCTGCAAGTGGCTGCCTGCTCTCACTCTCACTTCTTCACACACTTGTTTGTGGGTATTTGGGTCTGCTGCTTCTGGGCACTCAGTGTTTGGGGTTTGGGTTTGGTTTTTTGGGAGGGGGTTTTTCTGTGTTCTTTTTTTTTTTTTTTTAATTTGCATAACCCACTGGAAGGAATCATTATTTTTTCCTCTGAATTAAATTTTTGCCATGCTGATGCTTCCTCAGACAGCTTCTTTTGTGCTGTTTCTAACAAATCTGGTTAGTATAAAAAGGTATTTCTGCTGTTCGGCTTTTTTTAAACATTTCAACAAGCACTTCATTATTTTATGGTCTTTTAGAGGATTACCAGGAAAATTTCCTGGTTTAAATGCAGGCTAGAAGCTTCAAACATTTTGTTTATCTCTAGTTTGAGACCTGTTTGTAGCACATAAAAATATGTGACTGTTTGCTCCTGTAGTTGGGTCTAGGACTAGGATTCAGGAGGTAAACACCAGTTTCTGGATTTTTCAGTTCAGATGAAATTTCTGTTCAAATTCTGGTTGTACATGGAAGAGCAAGATTGCATAAGGTCTAACACAGTGTTTTCATTCTTTCTCAAGTCTGCTGGAGTAACTGTATGTGAAAATCCTGATTATAAAGTAGTTCTTTCTGCTTCAGCAGAAGCTCTTCTAACCCTGGCATTTATTTAACAGGAAGGTGGTTTGAAATTGACTTTTCAGAAGCAGGGACTGTCTCAGAAAAGGCCATTTGAAAGCGACGAGGGTGCATTGGGTCAGCAGCAATATCTAGCTCGGCTACGTGAACTCCAGAATGCTTCAGAAACCAGCCTTGTCAACTTCCCAAAATCACTTCCCAAATCAGGTACATAAAATATCAGAGAACAGAATGGTAATCTAGTATTAAATCTTCTGGGTTCCTCTGTTGATTTCCATGAATTGGCATGGGGAGAGGTGTTTGCAGTGTTGTTCTAAACTGCAGTCTGGAGAAATTCTCTCCAGTGCAGAGATATTCTCCAGTTTGGAGCACCTGATACTTTCTCACAGTGTCAATTCCTGTAATGTTCATTTATTAGAATGATGCCATAGTACACTGTAAACCCCCTCCAAGGAAAAGTTTAATAATTATAAAGTGAATCACTGTACACTGACAGTAATCAGTTTAACTTAGAACTTAATGTGGCTACTTTGTAAGTAAAGATGAAGGGTTCCAGATTTATGCCTCTGCCAATTTGGACTCTTCATAATCTTTCTTGTGTCTCATATAAAGAGGCAGTGGAGGACAATAATCCAGAATCAATTTTTGATTTATAGCCAAAAACCTACAGCTTTTTCATACAAAGTAACAGCAGGTATACTCTGACAAATAAAAGTGAGCTTGAAGTAAGGAGTTAACATTTGGATTAAAATATTAGAAATTATTAGAAATGGGTGCTTAATTTAGGCCAGCTTCTGCTTAAATTTTGCAACAAAACATGTAGGTCTTGCTAAACATTTTTTTAGGGATGTCTGCCTCTGTGTATATGTTATCAACAATTTTCAACAATTATCATCCCTGTACAGATTAATTTGGAGGGGGTGGAGAGGCAGTAATGAATTTTCATAGTAAAGCAGCTTTTAGAGCCTGATACTCAGGATGCTTTAAACAGTCACAAAACAATGGACAATTTATCTTAGCTGTTACCTATAGAAATTACATGCACTCACAATAATTAAAATAATTTTAATTCCTTTTTTTTCTATTCAGACATTTATCTTTCTAAACAAGCATCTGACACAAGTTTTATTGCATCATTTATTAGGTACTTCCAGTCACTTAACAGCCAGTGCCAATGGAGTCATAGTTGACAGTCAGCCTGTAGTCAAAAAGAGACGAGGAAGAAGGAAGAATGTGGAGGGAGTTGATGTCCTCTTTATGAATAGAAATAAACAGCCTAACCATGTAAGTAAACTGGATTTTTCTATCCAAAAAATGAAACCAAAATTATTATTATTATTATTAGTGGCTTAACTGAACATAACCAGTTGTCCCTGTTCCACAAAAACTTGTAGTCAAAAATTTTGTGTTTGGGATATTTTTTGCTGATAGGTTACGATTACACAAATGACAACTGGTGGAGTGTCATTAAATATTAGATATATACAAAATCAAGAACTGTTTTTAAAATATGACTTTAATTCTGATGAACTTTAACAATGTATTATGAAAAATTTGTGACTTGACATAGCAACACTTGGACTTGCCTTCTTGTAACATCTGTTATGGGACCTAATTGGGCAGTGGATTGAAGGGTTTCTGTGGCATGAGTGGTGCCCCAGTCCTTGATTGTGATCTGCAGAACTGTGGCTTTCATTGACTCATACATGAAATAATTGTGATGATTTGTTTTCAATGCAATACATCAGATGTTCTTAATTTCTCCAGGTCAATCCAGGTATTAACTCCTGCCAGGTTGCTGCAGGAATAAACCCAGCACTCACTTACACACAGTCCCAAGGCATGCTCGATGCAGAGAGTCCAGTTCCTGTTATTAACCTAAAAGATGGAACAAGGCTTGCAGGTGATGATGCCCCTAAAAGAAAAGATTTAGAAAGGTGGCTTAAAGAACATCCTGGATATGTTGAAGATTCAGGAGCTTGTATTCCTGTGAGTATTTCCTCCACCTCTCCCTAGCTAAATAGTAAAATATTTCACATAAAATTTGGGTTTGTATTCTGTGTTATGGGGAATTATTTCCTTGTTCTTCTGTTCCACATAGGAAAACGTCCATTTCTTTTTACAGTGTGAGGTCTGCAAGCCTTCCTTTTGTTTCACAAATGTGATAGCCAAGAAAAGCAATATTAAATCAAGACATTTGATCTTTATATTATTTCACTTATGTTTTAAAAAATTACCTAGGGTAAGAAAACGCATATTGCCGTGATAGTGATGATGTGAGCTGAAAATGTGTAACAGCACATTTAGCGATGTGCAAGAGGATTATAGAATTTACTGTGGAATGTATGTCATAGCCATACAGTGCTTTGGTAGTGGTGTTTGTGTGGGTATGATCTTCCAATACAGTTACTTCTCAATTTGGGATTTCTTAATGTTCAGCAGAATATAAGAAAATCACGTGTGATATCTGGAATAAAAACCTTTCTTCATGAAGATAATACAAAACAGCAGCAACCTTCCAGACAATTAAAGCACTGTTAAAAACTGAAAAATTAGTAAAGCAATGGCAGAGGCATCAGAGATGTCATGATGTTTACTGGGCTACTTACTAAATGATTGTAATTAGTAAATAACTACTATTATTAAAACATTTCTAAAGTTGAAGTTGGCTTCAAATTAATGCGTCACTCAAGAGAATGCACAGCGATTTTACTGTTCTAAAGCAGTTGTATCAGAAAGATAATTGGCTTTTTAATTCCTTTATAACAGAGGATGCAGCTGCACGATGGGAGGCCTAAACAAAAAAGACACCGTTGTCGAAACCCCAATAAACTGGATGTTAACAGTTTAACTGGTGAAGAACGTGTTCAGCTCATTAATAGAAGAAATG
Source organism: Toxostoma redivivum (assembly GCA_013397375.1). Taxonomy (NCBI): domain Eukaryota; kingdom Metazoa; phylum Chordata; class Aves; order Passeriformes; family Mimidae; genus Toxostoma; species Toxostoma redivivum. Next base: position 1,566,209 of record VXBI01013933.1, on the reverse strand, counting down.
CAAGAAAGGTATTCATGATACTGTTCCCATTCTGATACTCCCCAAATGAAAAGTTACCCTAAATGAAGAACTTGATATACTACACTTGCTAAAATTTTCCCAGTATACCCATGAAAGGTTTTGTTTTAAAGTTTTGGCACAGAACAAAAAAGTCAGTTAGAATCTCCTAGTAAATTTTTTTGCAGCTATGAAAATATGAAAGATACAGATAGAAACTTAGCCCATGGTTTATAGAACTGAACACTCAGCATGGTGCAGTGTTTGGCCCGTTGACTCAAATAGAGGCAGAACGCCTAAAATACATGCTCAAAATATGTGATCAAAGTGGCAGCTTCATCAGAAGTTTGAGATTTTTTGTAATCTTCTCATTACTGTATTTGGCACGATTAAAATTGTATTGGTAGCATATCTGGCATAGAAACTTGTCCTTTGGAATTGAGGGAATCCTGTGTACTGGATTATTTTGCTTTTTGATTTTTCCTGTAATGTTTGGCAATTGCCCTTTATGGATGCAACAGTAGGTATTGGCTGTCAGTCACATTTCTAGGTGAAATGATGGGGGAACAGGAGAACAAAAGGAAAGGGGGAAATCTTGTGGTAAAAGGCAGCAGAGGAAGATGTGAGAGCAAGCGTTGAATTGAATTTTTCTACAGGTGGTCAGTTTGGGAACAGCACAACACATTTGAATAGGCTCTAGGGGAGGCTAAAGGCAATATTCAAGAAAAGCATGCAGAACGTTACTGGTGTCTGTTGAACAGATCTGGCCAGATATGTGTGATGGTGTCTTTGAATGTCAGTGCAGCACCAGAGCAGCAGTCCAGGGGGAATCTTTGAGCTGTTGTGTCCATGTATGGAGCATTTTCCCTTTCCCTTGTGGCACTGCCAGCTGCTCTTTTTGTTAGAGCAGCTACAAGGGAAACAGGATGGGTTTTTTTTTGTATGCTGCTATATTAAGGTCAGGAGCTTTGTCCATCTGTACAGGAGACGGAGGCAGAATTTGAGTCTTTAATCTCTTCAGTGTATTGAGACAGCAGCTCTAAAGGGGAACCAGAATGGTTGTGAGTCTCCTGAAACTAGGATCTGTGGCTGCTTTTCAAAAGCTGTGTCCTGAGGGATCTTGTCAAAGTTGAGGATCAAGGAGTGAGGAATATGATCTCTGTTTACTGTGGAAACCTGTGTTTTCATGATTACTTTTTTCCCCCTCAGATTTCCACTCCATAGTTGGTACTTGAATACTTTATTAATCTCAGTTTTTCCATGTATCTTTTTCTGTATCACCAAACTCACTTTTTTTCATTTTCTTTTTTAGTTCTGTAATACCTCAAGTAGCAGGGAGTGAGGGACCAAAAGTACCCTAGAAAATATGAGTTTAAGTTGCAGTTTATAGAGGAAGTTAAGATGAAACTGGAATTACTTTTTCTTTCTGGATTTGAATACAGTAATTTAAAAGCTTACTTTCCTGCTTATATTCTTTTATTATCAGTAACTGTAGCTTGGCCTTTTTTGCATTAAAAAAACCTCAAGAACTTAACTTCATGATGGCAGAACCTCTGAAAAGAAGTATTTTTAGAAGTTGACTGAGATGAGAGAATAGGATTATTTGTTGAATAAAGGAAAAGTTTAACAGGGTTGTACTTACAACCTTCTTGATAATACTGTTCTCTACTCACGTGGATTCTCTTCCATTCATTTCATGTCTAAATAAACATTAAATATTAAACATTAGAGTGAGTGTCAAATACTGAAGTCTCGAACTGAGCTCAATAGATGAGTTTGAGTTTAGTAGATTTAGAATAAATCATGTACCCATCTGTCACCAGGAGTCAGCCAAAAGCTGCATCATGCTGTGTGATAATGTGTATGTGTAGTGAGGCTTTAATTGTACTGTGTTATTTAAAAAGTAAAAATTAAAGTGTCAGTATTAATGTTGCCTTTTTTTCTTCTCAGTTATCATATATTCACTGACTTTTATCTTCTGTTTCTCAGGTTGGGGGTGCATTTGCTCCCCCTCTGAAGGATTTGTGCAGGTTCTTGAAAGAAAATCCAGAGTATGGAGTGGCTCCTGAGTGGGGAGAAGTTGTAAAGCAGTCTGTGAGTATTTGCAGAATAAGATAACCATGACATGAAATGTATCTGGAAGGAAACAAGGCAAACAGAAAAAAAATGCATGCCAAGAGGTGTGATTTTAATTTCTGATATTACTTTACCAGCAAACATGAGTCATTGTCAGCTTTCTGCCAGCTTAGTTCAGTAAATGCTTTGCTGGCACAGCTGGAGTAGAAGAAAGGGGTGGAACAGCAATTGGCAGCCCCAAATTAAAGATTTTGTTGAAGGTGCTCTAATACTGTGACTTTTCATGTCTTATATATAGCCCAGTGGCTTTTAGGAAAGATACTAGCCAAGAAATAATTTAAGAATGAGAATACTTTCACTAAAGTTCCATTTGGGAAGAAAAATGCTTAGTTTTCAAGATATATTTACTTCTAGTGTGCACCTTTGAGAAATTAGGATAGTGGGGATACTATCAGTTTGTCTTGCATTTAAGATAAGGACATATTTTGTACTTCAAAAGGTTGTGTTGTATAGTGTAAACTCTGAATAGAGGTATTAAATAATAGAATTACTTTGAGAAAGTAGTTATCTACAATAGAGGAGAACAGAACTTGAGTTCTGAATTCCTCTTGTTACGTTAAGCTAGTATAAGTAAGAGTTATTTTCTGGGGAAAAACGGCAGTTGTATTACAGTATTGAGTAATATTTGATCTTCTGATTGTCGTTTTAAAAAGCAAATTTCAAGACAATGTATTTTGAAGGGAGTATTGGTATTCTTTTCAGTTCTTCATTGTTAGGGGAAGTCTAAAAGTGGTGAAGTAATACTGTACAAATCCTAAATAGAAGTACTGAGAATTTAATTTAAATTCAAGTTGAGTCTTTATTGTTTATTCTTCAGTTTATGGATGAGATGAAATATGAGGACATTAAAGAGGCACTAGCAAAAATAAAAAGGGCTCAGAGATTGTTGGTCTGTATGCAATCACACATATTTAACTCTAAATTGAAAACTAATTAAGCTGTCAAGTGATTGCTGTGTGCTAATATTTCAAAGCAGTGCTGGTTTAGATCTTAGATTGAGGTTGCCTCTATAATTAGCTATATTTGGCTTGATGTGCCAGGAAACCACAAAGGGTGAGCTAGCAGAGGGTGTCAAAAGATCTCTCACAGTGGAGATGGGGACATTGGGATGGGGTAGCACAAAGTCATCACAAGTTCCAGGGAGCTGTCTGGAGATCAGGCTTTTGTTCTGTGGCTTTTCCTTTGCCATCCCCAAGCTCCCAAAACACACTAAAGTGCCGCTGTGTCTCCGGCAGGGCTTCCTCCCCGAGGGAATGTTTGAGCGCATCCTGACGGGCCCGGTGGTGCGGGAGGAGGTGAGCCGGCGGGGCAGGCGCCCCAAGAGCGAGATGGCCAAGGCCACGGCGGCTGCGGCGGCCGCCTCCGCCGCCAGCGTCCCCGTCAACCCCCTGCTGGCCAACGGGCTGCTCCCGGGCGTGGACCTGCCCAGCCTGCAGGCCTTGCAGCACAACCTGCAGAACCTGCAGTCGCTGCAGGTGACGGCCGGACTGATGGGAATGCCGGCTGGCCTTGCCGCTGCGGGAGAGGCCAAGAACGTGGCTGCCATGTTCCCCATGCTGCTGTCAGGGATGGCTGGATTACCAAACCTGCTGGGCATGGGGGGACTCCTGACAAAGTCCACAGAATCCGTGTCGGAGGAGAAAAAGGGAAATGATTCAAAGGACGCAGATGCAAAGAAAGAAAGGACAGAAGACCAAAATACGGATACTGGTGGTGAAAACTCTGTTTCAAGTTCTCCTTCAACATCCTCTGCCGCCGCAGCTGCCAATCCTCTCTCTCTTAACCCTTTACTTTTGTCCAACATACTTTACCCAGGGATGCTTCTCACTCCAGGCCTTAATCTTCATATCCCAGCTTTGTCTCAGTCTAATATTTTCGATGTACAGAACAGTGAAAGCAATGACACAGGCTCAGCCAAGCCCACAGAAGAAAAGGAGGAAAATTCTAGGGTTAGAGATCAGGAAGACAAAGGGGGAACAGAGCCAAGCTCTCACAACGAAAACAGCACAGATGAGGGTTCAGAGAAAGCAGATGCTTCATCTGGATCTGACAGTACATCATCTTCATCTGAGGATTCGGATTCGAGCGATGAAGACTGACGCCAGACTCTGCACTTAAATTATAAACTGATTTTGAATTTATTCTTTAATTATTCATTGTAAATAACCCAGTGTTGAGTGCATCAATGATTTACTGACCGAACATTTCAGTATTTGTTTAGAAGTGCAAACTGCTTTCAGAGACGTTTTGCATGTAATATTTCTTGAAGTTCATAAGTTTCTGAACTTGTATGTACTATCAAATACACAATGGTGTAAAATTACAACAAAAGGCATTATAATTTTGTTGGGGGGTTAATTTTATGAAAATAATGCTCAAGTAAGAGCTGTATATTTAATATATTTGCAGTGAACACAGAATACTTTATGCATATTATTGATTTAATTTGAATATAGTTTTACAGCCTCCTTGACACTTATAATTTACAGATCAAAACTCAGCAATAATTTGGGCAGCTAATGAATGTCATGAAAGCTGTAGAATCTACATCACCATCCATTGCTTTAATTACATGAAAATGCTCTAGTGTTGTGATGCACTGCTGTTTCCAATTCAGGTACAAGTGTGTTTAAAAGAAGATAAATTTTTCCCAATCAGCCAATTAAACTGGCTACCTGTTACCTCAGCTGAGTTAGTTTAGGAAGTTTACATTGGTTTCTATTACTTGTTTTCAGGTTTTGTTTTGTTTTTTAAAGACATCCTGTATAGCATGTTAAAATCTGAGTTACATGAGATAAGACTGTTGGGGTTTTTTTTTCCCCTCTTGTTGCAGCTGTCCTTTGACAGCACTAAGGGAAAATTAAAGCAAAAACTGTCTTACCCCATGCTACTTGGCACCACGCAGGTCTATTTAGTTTACACCTTGCAAAGTTTTGGGCTCCCTCTGCAGAATTAAAAGTCCCAAAATGAGGAGTAATTTCCCCAAGACTCAGAAGAGGCAAACTGTCATAAAGTGCCACTGAAAAGACCTTTCAACACTGCATAATTCATGTAAAAATTGTTTGTTTGCTTTGTTTGTGTAGATTTCTATTTGTGTTTTATGTCATAAAACCTCCTGGAGTTCCCAGTTAATAATGGTAAATAAAGTACAACAGATAGTTTTGAACTCCTTTTGAGTTTAAACTTCTCTGCAGATTTAAATCTGACTAAATATTAAATATTATCCAAAATCATTATTGGGATATCACTTCATATATTATGCTGAGTTACCCACTAAAGAAAAAAGCACTTTGAATAGTAAGGAAGACAAATTATTCCTAGAAACCACAGTAACAGGGCATAAGGCATCTGTTTTAAGTCCAAATCCTTAGAACCCTTTACTATATAAAATCTATCTAAGAAAGATTTGATGTGTGATATGATTCCTCCTTCTTCTTAAGCTGCTATTACTCTGACACGGTCGAGGCCCAGATTCACATTTACAGAACTTCTGAACTGACTGAGACTTCAGTTGACCTTGGTAACATCATTTGCGGTCCAAGAATAGGCAAGTGTTAAGAGAAAATAGATACAGGTACTAGTGAAAGTCATGGAAAAAGCTTTACAAAGGGATAAATTTAAAAATAAAAAACAAAAACTGTATATTTTGATATAGTTCTGTTGCTTGCTTGTACAGTAAAACAACTGTGTTGTTTTTTATCAAGAACTTTACCAATGAAATATAAGTTTCTATGTGCAAAATAACTAGCCCCATGATTAGAAGCAGTATTAGATGTAATTACACAATTATACAAGTACCATTTGGATTGTGCTGGTTACGTATTTTCCCAGATAGTATTCTGATTTTTGGCCCTTCATGCAGTGTCTTAGCAATAGTGAAAATCAAAAACTGCCAAGAGAAGGGGGTAGCCAATTCTTCATCATTAAAATAAAAAGTATTTCATATTTAATATTTTGCCCTTTGTAACATAGCACTTTTATTTAACTAGGATGCATCTATGAAATAGCCAAAGTTTTACAAGCGGTTATTAACTTTGCTGATGGAGTATGTCAACGATACCATCACTTCCCACCCTTCCCCCACAAAACAAGTCCTAAATCTTGTGGCTAAAACCTAATTTATATCAGATTTATGAAATAAAGTATTTTCCTATTATGGTCAAGTAAGTTTGGTTACTGTTCTAGTGATTCTTTCTATGTAATAAGGCAATTACAGTTTCAAGTAATGAAGGCTGGTGTAGACTTGAACATAATTATATTTGGGTTATTTTTCATCAGTTTGATCCAGAGGGGGAAAAAGTGTCCCACTATCAGCTAAACTATATGCAAATACGGTTGTATAAAGTTAAGGGTTATAAGGAAACCTCAGTAGAATTACACTAATACTGAAGTTAAAATTAAAAGGATATCCAAGGTGATGATAAAGTGTGTGTTGGTAGTTACTAAAAAAACCTTAGCTGTTATTGCCTTGTATTTCTATCCCTTGTTTCAGGCTTCATGATCCAAGTCTTAGTCCAGGTTTTTTTTGGACATTTGCAATATTTGCCAGTTGTGTTCTGTGTAGTCTGAATTTGCTTTCTGTAGTTGAACAAGCGTCTTAAAAAGTCATTTGTAATTTATTGAATTACTTTCTATGATGTTCTATAGAGCAAATGGAAGTTTAATTATTTTTTATTAAACATATTCTTTGACTACCCGTGATGTCGGCCTCAGTATGTGAAAGTAATGCTGTGTAAGGATTAAATATGGATCTTCCAGCAGCAAAACCCAAGTTTCAGTTCTAAGCTTTAAAACTGCAATTATTCTTAAGACCTTTAAAAAGCCCTGCAAAGAAGCCAAGGACGTGTAGCCCACCTACTGCCCAAGACCATGGTTTACCCTTGTATCATTTTACTGGGAATCAATTACCTCTAATTCTCTTGTCTTAAAACCAGCTGCTGTTCCCACCCTACAGTACTTACGGTTAGGAAAAAATACACAGTCTAGCCTCTGGTCCAAAAGTTACCTTAATTTTAAATAAGCATGTTGGTAGTGAAGTAAGTACCTTTTCAGTCTTTTTTTAAAGAAACTTTGCATTACTTTTCATATCTTTGTTAAAGCTTTTAATTGTGTACACAACACTTAACTATTGCATGTATTTCACACAGGGCACAGACATTTTTCCTTAACCCAAGTTGTCTCCTGCTTGTCCAGTGCCACCTTCTTTTAACCTGGCATTGCATTTGAATGATTCAATGATATCCTTATTTATTTCAGTCTGAATTTTGTCTTCATATCCTGATCATCCTTTTTGAGCTTCTGCAGATCTATACACAGGTGATAAAAGTTTACGTATACATGAGCTCTCTTCTCAATTTCTCTATTTCTTTTTTCCTTGGAAGTCCTGCAAAATCTCTAATAGTATTTTTTAAAATCAGTTTTAGAATCCAGTCCTCTTGGTCTGTAAATTAAAATATAAGGATCTATTTTTCAATGGAGCTATTCCCAAGGAACAGGTGATCTAGGCACTATGTTGGCAGTTAGTTCCTGGCACTCCTTTGAAACATTTCCGAACAGTGTGTGGGATATGATGATTAGGTAAGACTTAACAAGGCATCCAGGGCAAAGTCCTGTCCTATTTATTTTATTTTGTCTCTGAGAAAATTTTTTGTGCCATGTTACCTAGTAATACATTTTTCATAGATTTCTCAGTGTGACAGTGCTGATCACCCATTAAAATGAAGGTTTGATGAAGGTCTAATTCAAGCTGTAGTGAGATGAAATGTGCCTGGAGTTCAGGGTTTGTATAAAGGGATTTGCACAGTGGTGTTACATTAACTTATTTGTGATGTGCAAGTTACTAACAGTTTTATAAGCAGTTTCTTATCTAGTTCTATTACACCTATAATTGCCTTCGATATGAGCAGGCTGTTCCAGTGCAATGTAGGATTTACATTGCTGTAGCTGATCAACATTTAAAATTTTGCATCTGTATTGTTGAGACCTTGAGCTGGTGGTGTCGTCTGTAGAGCAGACTAATTGTACTGGTGTAGCCAGAGCAGTTTACAAAATAACTGTCGTGGCTTATCTAAATGTCCCTAATGTTACACAAACAGGCAGTATAATTTCTTTGTTATATTTAGAGGAACAGGAAATAAAGATAGCAGCTTTCCAAGTTCTTTCTATTATTTTTTTTTATTGAATGCTGCCTCCTTTCAGGTTCTCTCATGCAAGGATGGAAGGAAAATGCAATGCTCAAGATCGTTCATGAAGTTAAACTGGAAAATGAGGAGTTGTTTGCTCTCCGTCATATGTGCTTCCAATGTTGACAAGACCTGACAGTGCACAAATTTCATTAGTGTTCCAGGTAAGATCTCGAGAATAAAAGGGAGGCTGGGCTGATTTGGGAAATTCTTGGGATCCTAATGTCAGATAATGTATCATCATCTAGAGAGATGAGAGCACTTTCCCTAGTGCTCACCAAAACTGGTAATAGTCCTCACACTTTCTGTTCTCAGACAACAAAAGTATTTGATTTGGGAACTACCATGTCAGCTCCTCTGCTTGACAGTGTTGGACCTGTGTGCAGCAGCTCAAAGCAGGGGATAAGAACATGTTCATGGGGAAATTTCTGAGATTACAGACGGTAAAAAATGTATGTGACTGGGGGGGTAGCCAAGCAGCTGTGAGGGACTTGGGCTGAAAGGGTGTTTGTGGCTGTTACTTGTCATACTGGTAGATCTAGCATGGAGTTCAGTAGTCGAAATTATTCACATAATTAACATGCCATATGAGGAGAACTCTTTATTACTCTTGCATCTTTTTAATGAGGGAGGAACAGGAGGGAAGGAGGGGAGAAGTTGAGAAACAAGGGAAGATAAGTCCTCAGGGATAAAAAAAAAAGATTTTATTAAAATGTTTCTTGTCTGAATTTTCAGTACACCATTAAGTGAAAACTTTTTCTAAAAGTTTTCTACACAAGAGCAGTCAAGTTTAACCATTTATGAAGTCTGGATGCATGAAATCAGGGAAGTACACAGGTATAATCACAGCACATTAACCTTTCCTCTAACTTCAGCTTTATCTTTCAGTATTGTGAGGGTTTGTTCCTCTTTTTTTTTTNTATGTTTTTTTTTTAGTTTTTTGGGGGTTTTTTCCTCTTTTTTTTTTTTTTTTTTTTTTAATATGAAGGATTTTTAAAGAGTAGATGACTATTTCTCAGTAGAAATACTGTAATAAGTTATTGCTGCTTTATGTTTTAGGAGACACTGTAAACTTAGGTAAACAGAAGAGCCCTACATCATTTATATAGTGTGGGTGGCAGAGAGCTTCCCATCAATGCCCTGCATATCTCAGAGCAGGAACTTGGCCTCACTGCAAAGTTCACAGCTCTTCTATGTTGTAAAAAAAAAAAACACAAAATGCAAGCCATTAAATACAGCCTAAACACTTATTTTTAATGTTGTGAGTTGTTCTGGTAGTCTGGGGGGCTGCAGGTCTGGGTGGGACCTTGCTGGCATCATCATCTTCCAGTGCCAGCTCAGGCTTTCTGCTCTTCTTAGTGCTGGGTACCAGTGTGTATTTGTGTCCTGAATCACATTTCAGATCAGCCAAATCATCTTTTCTTGACATTTTTTTTTGCCCCTGAAGCTTTCAGCGTTCATGAAATACCAGTAATACAAATTCAAGCCGATGGAGTCAATAAATTTCTTTTTAATCAAGGGCAGCCTATTTTACTGATCACTTAATTGACGTGTACCTGCTCTAGGACTTAAATACTATTTCTGGCAGCTCCTCTCTGCTCTGCTGGGACTTGACCAGGGGAGCTATTTCTGCCTCTCTTTCCTATCCCCCACTCTGCCTCTGTACAGCCCGTACCCTGCACTCTGTGTGTATACTTGTATATATTTGTGTACAGCCCGTACTCCGCACTCTGTGCGTATACTTGTACGCATTTGTGTACANCGGCAGCGCTACGAGGAGCTCTGCAGGAGCCTCAACATGGACGAGCGCGCCCGCGCCGAGGCCTGGCTCAGCTATCAGAGCATGAGGCGCAACTACACTCTGGAGGTGAGGGAGGCGCGAAGGGGCCGCGGCCGGCCCGGGGGGAGCGCGGCGGGAGGCGGGGGTGAAGTGCGGAGGGGAAGGGACGGCGGAGGAGGCGCGGCGGCCTCTCCCTCGCACCGCCCGGGCGGCCGGGAATAACCATCGCAACTGGGAGTCGTAGCGGTGGCAAGGTGTTAAAAATGATAGAGCCCCCGTCGCTGTGGTCCGCCAGCTCCCAGCAGNCCCCTGAAGCTTTCAGCGTTCATGAAATACCAGTAATACAAATTCAAGCCGATGGAGTCAATAAATTTCTTTTTAATCAAGGGCAGCCTATTTTACTGATCACTTAATTGACGTGTACCTGCTCTAGGACTTAAATACTATTTCTGGCAGCTCCTCTCTGCTCTGCTGGGACTTGACCAGGGGAGCTATTTCTGCCTCTCTTTCCTATCCCCCACTCTGCCTCTGTACAGCCCGTACCCTGCACTCTGTGTGTATACTTGTATATATTTGTGTACAGCCCGTACTCCGCACTCTGTGCGTATACTTGTACGCATTTGTGTACATATTTGTGCACAGTCCGTCCCGGCGCTGCCCACCCCCTGCGCGTTCCGGGCTCCCCTCACGGCCCAGCCCCGCCCCGCCGGGGCCGC
>VXBI01013933.1:1519998-1555350 GCA_013397375.1 Toxostoma redivivum | reverse complement strand
CGGCGGTGGAGGCGCGGCGGCCTCTCCCTCGCACCGCCCGGGCGGCCGGGAATAACCATCGCAACTGGGAGTCGTAGCGGTGGCAAGGTGTTAAAAATGATAGAGCCCCCGTCGCTGTGGTCCGCCAGCTCCCAGCAGTTCGGCCGAGGAGCGGCACGGTGGCCTCGGCCAGCGCCGCTCCGCAACCGCGCGGGGCCCGCGGAGATGCCCGGCGCAGGTGTGATCACATTTGTTATTTTTAGGGGGCTTAAGCGGCTGCGGCACGGCCCGGGCTGAGGGGTGAAGGATAAAAGGTAAAAGGTAAAGGGTTGGGCGCGTCGTTCTTGAAAACAAGAACACGCGGTGACGCGCCCGGGAGCTTCGGAGGCGCCTTTTATCGGTGCCTTCCTCCAGAGAAGGTGACGCTTGTGATAACCCTCGGCAATTCCCGGGTCCCCCAGCACTGCCCTCCGGTGGCCGGGCGGCTCTCGGTCAGAGCGGGGGCCGCTCCGCAGTTGGGCAGGGCTGGGTGCTGCGGGGCCGGGGGAAGGAGGAGCCCCGCTCCGGCAGCGCCGCTGTCACATCGCAGACGGGCAGCGATGCTCGGCAGGGAGCCCTGCCTTGCCCCGAAGGTGTGCGCTCAGCTGGGCCCCTGACGTCATAGAGCTCGGCAAAACCACAGCATCGAATTCAGTTTGGCCCCTTGTTTTACCCGTCTTTTTTCCCGCTGAAGTGTTACTTTTTGATCAAAGACGGAGAATAAAATTTTAAGTGCTCATTAGAATTAATTTCTGTCTTTAGGTACCAGATTGAATAATTGTTCTACTGTATAATACAGTGCAAAATGGAAGTGATGTTTTTCTTTCCCTACTGTCCGTTCAGGGCAGAAGAATGTTTTGCTTGCAAGAACTGTAACTTTTTTAATTCCCTTTCCCTTTTAATTTCCCTTTAAATCTGAGCAGTACAAAACGCTGTAGAAGAACAACACTAAGAATGTATTTTCATATACTCAAAATATATTTCACACTTTGAGTCAAATGTGAAATTTATAATGGTAACTAGTAAGTTTAGTTTTGATGCAGTTCAGTGTTCAGTGTCTATTTAGCACCTGTTTTGCTGCAGTTAAAAACTCAAAGCACAACAGAGGTTTGAAACAGCGAATCAACTTTCTCACTGCTTGGACCTCATCTGTTCAGGACACAGTGCTTTCCCCGATGTTGGGGCAGCTGAAAAGCATGTTTTTCTTTTCAGTGAAGTTTTTTAGATGCCTAATGTTTTGATTCACAGGGAAATGACATGCATTGGCTGGCTTGTGCCTTGTACGTGGCTTGCAGGAAAGCAGTTCCAACTGTGAGCAGAGGAACAGCGGAAGGAAATTATGTATCCTTAACCAGAATCCTGCGCTGTTCAGACCAAAGGTAACTTTTATTCTTGCTGATTTTTAGACACTTAGAAAATCTCAAAGAGTGCTTATGACCTTGTGAAATTGGAAATAGAGAATAAAAGCTAAATATGTTTCTGGTTTCCTGCTTTTGAAGATAGACTTTATATCCCTGGAATGTTTGTGTTGTAGCTCACTGCCACAAAAGTAGGGCAGCTCCTTTGGCTCAGTACTATGTTGATAAAAACACTGGTTTTCAAAATAAGAGATCGACTTCCTTCACTCAAAGGAGAAAGAAGCCAATCACTGAAGAACAGCCAATTTTTGTGGTGTGAACTTCTCACAGGAGAAACCATTTGTAGTTTGCTGAGAAAATATTCACTAGATTTATCTCCATTTTTGCATAAGAAAATTTCGTTTTTCATATGTTCTTGCTAATGTCACTAAATGAGGTCAGAATCTGATGAATAACTTTGTGCATGTTTATGTCCATAAAGTAATAAAACTGAAATAATTGACTTTAATTATTAGCAATCTCATTGTTTTCTAAAAATTCCATAAATTGTCACATAAAAAAGAAAAAAATGTTCTTGTATACTTTTTATCCCATTTCCTCTATTGTTGAAGCATTGCTGTTGATTTAAATAATGCAAAAGTGTTTTGTTTTCCAAATCAGAAATTGAGGGAATGTTGATAAATTGTTTCTGTGATTTGGGCTATCAAGACTAATAACACTGAAAAAGAAGGTGTAGATAAAGGAGCAGAAAAGGAATTAAAGCCAAATTTTTAAAGTGCCTTTTACCAAAACTTAAGAGGTTTTTCATGCTTTGTAGAACGTAGATATCACAGCTTGTTTTATTTAAATTAATAAATTATTCAGAAAAATGAGGCAAGTCTGATTTCAGAATAATCTAACTGTTGGAGTTCATTTTGTCTTTGTGAGAAGATGCCAGACCTGTGAGTACATAGTTAACGTGGTTATCAGCTGAGGATCTAAAAATATTTCACGAGCTGTCTGAGCTCATCCATGTTTATGGGTGAAGGACTGGCTCTGAGTTCATTGTCACATTTGCAATGCAGTAGTTTGAGCAGTAGAAATTGCACTTTAATTAAAGACATAGAGTTTATTTCTGCAGAAAAGACGAATGGCCTTTCTGATCTAACCCGTTCGATATTTCCAGCTTGATCGAGTTTTTTAACAAGATGAAGAAGTGGGAAGACATGGCAAATCTTCCATCGCAGTTCAGAGAGCGAACTGAGAGATTAGAGAGAAACTTCACCGTTTCTGCAGTCATTTTTAAGAAGTATGAGCCCATTTTTCAGGACATTTTCAGGTATCCTCAAGAAGATCAACCTCGTCAACAGAGAGGAAGGAAACAGAGGTGTGTTTTTGTTATCTCCAGACTGATTTTAGAGCATTGCTTTAGTGAAAATGCAGTGAAATTGCTTGGTTGTTTTAGCTGTATTTTGACTGTATTTTCATAGTTTTGTTTATAATATCAGAGTTGGTTTGTCCTTGCTTGCAGTAAATTTTTAATCTCTTTTTCAGTTTCAGGTCTGACAGGGGTAGGAAATCCCAAAGCTGCTGAGTTTCTGATGATTTGGGGGATGGGGGAGAGGGGAGAGATTTCAATCAGCCTGTAGGCAAGGGGAGCACTGGTGTTACAGAGATGGGAAAGACAGGAAGGATTTGATCCTTTTATGATCTGCATGGCTTTAATAACTCATAGTACAGCTCAGTCTGTTTCACTGCCCAGTAACTCCCATGTATTTCGTCATAGCTGCAGATCTTGTGGATATTTTACTTTATAGCAGAAGCTTTGTTTCTTTGTTACTATTTGTATTTGGAATGCTGCAGAATTGATCTTGCTGGCTGAGACTGGGGTTCTGGTTGTGCCTACACCAAACATCTTTTAGGTTTTATGCATCTTTCTGTATTTCCTTTAGCCAAGGTTTTATGGGAAGGGTGTAAGATTTTGGACACTGTAGTAAAGCTTAGTTTTGAATTAGTAGGATGTTTTATCAGTTTTGATTCATTGAGCTTATTTTCTTCTTGCTGTATTTTCCTCTAAAAGACGACAACCATGTACTGTGACCGAAGTTTTCCACTTTTGTTGGGTGCTGTTTGTTCATGCAAAAGGTAAGAGATCTGAAAGGGTTTGAATACAGCAGACATAGTTTTATTAGTCATTATTTTATATCAGTCCTTAAAATACCCAATAGGTGCAGTGTACGTGTAACCTTTATGGTGAGAGTAGCCTTAAAGCTTATAAGAACAGTAGAGAATTGCAGATGTTTTTCTTGATAGTGACTGTTGGGAGAAAAAGAAAGCACAGGATTAAATCCTCATTTTAGGCTTCAGTTATTCAATCATAGCACGTATAGTCTTAAATCTTTTCTCATCAAATCTGTGTCTTTAGGAGTTTCCACATCCCTAGCCTTGTTTCAAGTCCTGCTTTGATGAGTGTTCGCTGTGAGTGATGTATAAGTAAAGTAGTGCTTTGGGGAAAGTAAAAACAGGATTGATATTCCATGTGGAAAGAGCACCATTTTAGGTTCAGATCCACTGATAATGTCCAGTAACTTGTTTTTTTTTCATAATATAACACCTATTAGAGGAAAATAAGTATTTTAATTTCTTCAAGGAGAGCAATAAAAGGAATTTTGGTTTGGTTTGGGAGCGTGTGGTGGTATGTTTTTTCTAAAATTTAAAAGTGGATCAGTCAGTATTAAGATTCCTACAGTATGCTATGATTTCCTTAACTGGATGATTTTGAGGCTAGGACAGAGTAGGCTGTGGCAATATTGAATGGCCTGGCACTGATTTTTTTCAGCACAGAACTTTATTACAAAGCCTTTCTTTCTACACTGCCACACTGCAGAGGGTTCCTGGCAGCAGTGTTGGACCCTCAGCAACATATCCCTGCACAGAGATCAGGAAGGGTGTGCTGCGGTGCAAGTGCTGCACTGAGCATTCATCCTGGGAGGAAGATGCCTTTTTGTAAGGCTGCAAATTCCACCTTATTGGGCAAGGGAAGTCTTTCCTAAACAATATGGTGCTTTCAGCCTGAAACACAGCGTGATTTCAACCACTGAGCCCAGAGCAGAGTCGGTACTGTATTTATTTCTAATCAGTCAGGACTTCACTTCCTTAGCACAGGTAGGCAGCTGAGGAGTAAGTAAGTCAGTCTGGAACATCACAGGTTTTTCTTTTCCCTTCTGTGAAGTCGTCACTTCTGTGGGAACATTGGGTGGTTGACAAGGTGCAGAGGGACTTCATGGTTCTTCCTGTTGCTACATTACTGACTGATACGTTTGAGTAACTGCAGGATGACTGACTACATGTTAGTTGCAAGCAGTTTCATACATGGTAACTAACCCTATGGAGAATACCATGTTGATAACGCATCTAATTGACTTTTACAAGGAAAAGAAAAAATTGCAGTGCATAGAAGCTGTAAAGTTACTAGATGATTATTAAAGTGTGGCAGCACAAAAATGGAAACTGAATGTTGATTAGGAAGGCATCAGGTGTTGGTCTGAGGTTCTGTGCTGTGTGGTTTGGGGGTGGGCAGTAAATCCTTATCACAGCAACCACACAGCAGTGGCAGGCCCAGACTTGTCTGCTGCTGCAGCCCATTGCCTTCAGTTCATGCTCTGCACACTGAGGGACTCCCTTGTTCAGTGGGACTGCACTTCAGAATACTGTTTGTAAGAATTGCTCTTCAAACTCTTTTATTTCTTTCTTTAAAATTGATGGGGAAAAAATATCTGGTGTTTATTATGTAGTACAAGGTTGTGAAAGGGAGCCTTGTTTGAAATGTCAGCAACAAAAAATTACTATGGAACTACTGGTACTGTGAAATTATATTTATTTCTGTGCTGACAGTAAGGATTGCCATGGTAGTTGTCATGGTTGTGGAATTGAACCTGTGTTATGACAGTTATTTTGAGAATTTTATTGATTAAAGGTTTGCTAACAGTATTTAGGTTTTTCATTGTTTGCTATGAACCTTTAATCATTTGGAAATAAGTGATAAGTGGGTAAAGTTAATTAAAATTTCATCCAGGGTTCATTTTTTAAAATAGTTTAAATTATGTGCATTGAAATTTTTTTCTTCTAAGAAACATGGAAGCTGAAAATAACAAAACTTTGAACAAACTGGTATTTTAATGGTAAAAAAATTACAGCATAATTGAGAAAAATTCTCTAACCATATATCCATTTCAATGTGTTTCTAAGTGAGTTTATTACTATATGATAGATTTCTTCAAGAATTTAAACCTGTTCTTCAGAGTGGGCTCAGATAAATGATTTGGAGCTTCCCTGAGAAAAAAGGGAGAGTGGAAAGAGTGGAGGAGTTATTAATATTTAAGGAGTAATAGAAACATTATGCTGTGCATAAAAAGTAACAGAATTGTGATTTATGTTATTGATTAATTGTATAATTTATTTTACCAAACTATTTTTATCTAGGGCCACTCCTCTAGATGAATATCATAAACATAAATGAGTTCAGTAAAGAGTAATGTACAACTCTGGTTATAATTTTTGTGAAAAGTGTTAAAAGACTGAAGTTACAAGGACTCTTTTCTGCAGGAAAATGATAGATAAAAAATATTTAATAAACCAGATCAGGGATAGACACATTTTAGCTCTTCTGTAAAGCACAAGAGAAATGAAGTTAAATTTATTATTGTTTATAATGAGTATGCCCCCAGCAAATTTTTTGCAGGGAAACAGATTGTTCAAAAATAAATCTGACTTTGATTTAAGTACAGGTCTGTTCTGGGAGTGAGGGGCAGGGGCTGAAGGAGGGAGCAGTTTCTAGGCCATCTTAAAACCTGGGTTTAGCCTTGCCAAAGTTAAAGTTACGTGCAGCTTTTTACAGCAGTGCAAGGCTGGGGAAAAGGGGATAAGTTGAGTCTCAGAACCCGTTCTACCCCTCCTTGGCCTTCAGAGCAGAATTTGCACTGGGCAGGTGCAGTGGGAATCCAGTGGAGGACATGACTCTGCCAGGCAGTGGGGCTGGTGCTGCCAGAGTGACGGAAGCAGGTTTTTCTTCCTTGGGGCAGTTTGCACGGTACAGTTTGTGCTGCTGCAAGTTATTTATGCACTGGTTAATGAGATTTCTGTGAATGAGGAAGCAGCAATAGCTTATTTATCAACATTTTGGTAAGGTTTGATTTCAAAACAGCACAATATGCTTGTTTTTGAAAAAATATTTTTATTTTTATATTTGTTATTGTGAGTTTGCTTTACTGCCTGTGTTGCTGTCCAGGTACTTAGAGTCACCAAAGTCTGTGTTTCCAAGATTCCATTATTGATTGTAATACAAATATTAACAGTCTCTTGGTTAAAAAATTCTTAAATCCTTGCTAATTTTATGTCTTATATTTTTCTAATATTGCAGGAAATTTTCCTATGATCAGTGATGACTTGGTCAATTCCTACCATCTCTTGTTATGTGCTTTGGATCTCGTGTATGGAAATGCTCTGCAGTGTCCTAACCGTAAAGAACTCCTGAATCCTAATTTTAAGGGTATGTTGAAAAAAAGAAATTGATTTGAAATGCATGAGAATTAATATTTTCTGTATCTGGTTATGCAGTTCCATTCCTATTAATGTAGTATGTAATAACAGACTAGTAAATTTTGTCAGTATTACATTAGGTCAAGAATCTGATGTACTGTGGAAATACCTTTGAAGGAAGTTCCAGAGTAATACTTTAAGTTAATGTGGGTTTAATGTCAGTGAAAAAGTGCATAATGACACAGCCATCACTGGAAACAGTGAGACTGGAATATTCTATGATGCAGCAGTTCAGAAAGACCCAGGGCTCAAACAGGATATTTGTTTCTCTGTCATTTCTGGATTGCTGCTGTTCATAACCACAAATTCAAATGAGTGGTGAGAAGTTGCCATTGAATTTCTGATGTAACTCTTCCCAGGCTTGCACTTCATTTTCAGTGCTGTACAGGATTGGCTTTCACTTGTATGTCAGTGCTCCGGATGTGACCTGAGACCATTATCTCAAATAAATATTGTGGTTCAATGGTGTTTGATTTTTTTTTCCTATTAGAATTGATATATGTAGTTTTTATCACTCAGTAACTAATGTTTTTAAATCTGTAACTCAGAATTTGCTTTTGATAACATTACCCAGTTGAGTGGGCATTATGTAATTAGTAGGTCTTTCAAGAGAACTAATTAGTTTGCTGTTTCAATTTCATACTTGACTACACAGCATAGAATTTAAGTTTAATAAGAAAGTAGAATATGGGTTTGCAAAACTAAATCATACAATATTCTGAATTGTAGGTCTACCTGAAGACTTCCATAGTAAGGATTATAAAGTATCATCTGATCCTCCCTGCATCATTGAAAAATTGTGTTCTTTACATTATGGATTAGTTTTAGAAGCAAAAGGTATAAAGGAACATTTTTGGAAGCCATATATTCGGAAGCTTTTTGACAAAAAGGTTGGTCAGTAAATTTGTAATGTAGAAGAATCTCTCCTTACTTGTTACCTTCAAAACCTTTATAAGAAATGAAATGCCCACCCTTTGTTCTTAAATGTCTTACAGCTTTTAAAAGGAAGAGATGAAAATCTGACGGGATTTCTAGATCCTGGGAACTTTGGAGATAGTGTGTAAGTCCCTGTTTGTGGTTTGGTTTGCGGGAGTGTCCCTCTGGGCCCAGCTGCGCTTGCTGGCTGGTCTGAGCTCTGGTAGCAGCCATGCCTTGTGTGTTCAGTGATGGCCATCCAGCACTGCCTTCCTGCTCCTGGCAGTGCAGGGGGCTGAGGCCTCCTTGAAAGAGGAACAGTGCTCCAGGATGGTGTTACCTCATGTCTGCTTTTATTCCTGTGTTTCACTTTCCTGGATTTTTTTTTTTGTGTGGAACTCAGAGTTATTATCAAAAAGCTGTGGGAGCACATTGAGTAGGAAGTGGGAGGGGAAAAAATGCATTTGGTGGTGTTTAGAGATGTTTATGGGTAGGACCTAATTTCTTTTTATGATATACAAATGGTTCAGTGTAGTTTATGATACGATGCTGTGTAAATTTTGAGGAGTTTCCAGGAAATAGGAGTTCTCAGTATTTTACTGTGTTCTTCCTGCAGTTGGATAAATGGCAGGGCATCAGATACATAGGGAAAATAATGTCCTTGCCACTGTCATGTTTAAGATACTGTAGATCTTAAAGGAGCTTCAGTGAGGGTCAAAAGAAATTTGAAGCAGGCTTCCCCCAGGCCAGAACTGTGTTCAGTGTGTGAGCAGGTGAACAAAATAGTCTAAATAAAAAGGGTTTGTCTGTCTTTCCTTTCTGCTGTAGCAAAGCCATCAACAAGGCCTATGAGGAGTATGTTCTGTCAGTGGGAAATCTCGATGAGCGAATATTCCTTGGCGAGGATGCGGATGAAGAAATTGGAACTCTCACGAGGTGCTTAAACACACCTTCAGGAATGGAAACAGCTGAAAGGGTACAAGTGAAGCATAATTTGCAGCAGCATTTTGACAGGGTGAGTATGGCATGGTCTCTGTTGCTGTTTTTATATGCCACCCTCCCTGGCTGCCTACGGAGACAGAAATAAAACACACCTTTGAAGTGTGGGGAGAAAATGGGTGGAGTATTGGGAGATGGACTTCATGGTGAAGAATGTAATGTGTTTGTTAAAAGAAGTTATTGTATGGTTAGGTAATTAGAATATACGTTGATTTTACTGTGTGCTAATTGAAGGGATATCCTTGATATTACATTATTGTAATGTGATGGCTTGATCTGATGCAAATAAATTAAAATGCTGCTTAGAAGGACTTCTTATGTTAAAGGTTAAACCTGCTGAAAGCAAACCCTGTCTCAGTACACTTTTGCTATGAGCTACAGCTACCTTTGTTACTTGGGCTAGGAAGGGACACTGGGGTTTGGGCAGAATTTTTGAGATTGGTCTAATTGTTTGACACTTCAATTCCAGCATCTGCATTTCAGCATAGGTCATGTGCCCTCTGTTTATACAGAACTCTTTGATACAAACATCTGAGCAACACAAACTCTTCATTGCTGGCTATTACCTGAGTCATGGTCTGGTTTGGGCTGTTTGATTAGGAGCCATTTTTTTCCATAATACAGAGTAAGAATTCTGCAGATTGATGTATTTAGGTTATGACCTTTATCAAAGTTTATATCAGAATGTCTATGTATATGTGGTTATGTTTTCATTTTCAGTCCAAATCACTCAGGATCACAACCCCCCTTACTGGCCGCAAGTATATTAAAGAGAGCAACCCATACGTGACACCTGTTTCCATAGCAACCTACAGCCTGAGCCGCCTGCACACGATGCTGGCAGGACTGAAAAATGCCCCCAGTGAAAACCTGGAGCAAATACTCAGGTAAATTTGGGGTTTAGCCAAATAATCCTATTTTCTATTCTAGCTTTAATAGCTAACATTAATGCTGAACAGTGTAATTTGCAATGTGAGCCAGTCTTTTACTACTGGAGCAAAATGGAATCCAGAGAGACATTTACATATCGAAGGACTATTCTCTTTATTTAGACTCGTCTGTCCTTAAAGATTGATGAATATCCACAATTTAAAACCCAGCAGTTCTGAGCTTCTCTAACCACAAATTGCCAGTATCAAATTTTCAAGACTTCTTCCTGTTTAACAAAATGGCACTACCTACGAAATCACTCCATACTGTAAGAGATGCAAACCAAACGTTACTCTCCATGTGGATAAACTGTTTTGCAGTTAGACACATTTGGGTCTGTTTGTATTGCTGTGCAACATATTTTCATTTTTATGCTTTCAACATATGAAAAAATAGGGTGGTTTTGGTCTTAGTAGGAATAGTGTATTGAAAATGTTTAGTTTTTATTCTCAGGTCATGCTCCAGAGATCCTTCTCAGTCCATTGCAAACAGAGTTAAAGAAATGCACGAAGTGTACTGTCAGAGCACTCAGTCTGAAGGAGAATTCAGTAATTTTTCCAAAGGTGGGAAACATTTTGCTTATCCATAAAATGCCTATAAACACATCCATCTCTTGTAATTAAGTTTTACATACACATTATGCTTCAGCACAAGTGTCTTTTCTACTTCTCTTGCCTCTTCCTGTGTTCTTAAGACTTAGCAAATTTCAATGCTGTGTAAATTTTTATAATCAGCCGTAGCTTGAATCACGGAAATACTTTCAGCACTAGAGAAGTGAAATGAAAAGGACTTTTAACTACCACTTTTTCTCTCAAATACAAGAATATTACTGATGGCATGGATTTCTGTGCTGGTAAGGAAAATCTGAGTAACTGTAGTCTAAAAACCCAACAGCAACTTTGGCTTTCATATGAGGGTGGATTAATACAGGTATTAAAATCCTGCCAGTATAAACATGAAAACATGATTGGCAAAGTTGTCTTGATATCTGAAATGCCTGAAGATGGATTAATATAAAGAAGATGCTCTTGACCTTAATAAGGCCTTCCTTTGTTCTTGTCAGCTTAGTTGCTTCAGTGCATTTTGTTGCACAGTGCAAGGTGGATCCATACTGGTGCATTTTCTCAATTTGAATTCTGTTCGTTATAGGAATGTTAAGGATTCTTACACAGGATGGTGTCACCAAAATCGGGGTTCAGAAGCAAGTTACTCTGCTCTGCATTCACAAGTCAGTGCAGTGTAGGAGAAGGATTCCTGCATTAACTTGAAATTAATTAGTTTAGTCTTGAAAGTATTGTATCCACAGCAGCACAGAAATCCACACAAGCTACTGTTGCATTTCTGTATCTGAAGATGAAGAATATAATACTTTTTTATTGCATTTTACAATATTGCTTCTATTCAAACTTCCTGCAGATGTTGCTAGTAAACATTTTCGTCGTGCTGAGATGCTCTACTACAAGGTCTTGGAGTCAGTCATTGAGCAAGAGAGGAAGAGACTGGGAGACACTGACTTATCTGTAAGGAAAACTAATCAAAAGGTTCCTCACTTTTAAAGTTGTACCTGCAAAAAAAGAACACAGATGTAGAGTAGAATTGTCAGCTGTTTAAAATGAGGGTAAATCTCTGAGAGTAAGTACACCTGAATAGAAGAAAAATGGCTCAAGAAATTGTGTTTGCAAACACAAAGATAGATGAAATTTTTAATGAGTAAAGATGGCTCATTTTGAACTCTGTTCTGTCCCTTAAAAAATAGGGGGACACTTTTTGTAAGCTTGAGAATCTTGCTGTTGAGACAATAAAAAGCATTTTATTGTTCTATAGTTACACTGTAAAATAAGCTTTAAAATTTGCAACTCTTGCAGGCAATACTGGAGCAAGATGTGTTTCACAGGTCTCTGCTGGCATGTTGCCTGGAGATCATTACCTTTACATACAACCCACCCGGAAACTTCCCATTCATCACTGAAATATTTGACATTCCAGTTTATCATTTTTACAAGGTAATGTGTTTGATAGCTAGAAATGCTTACAAAGTCATGAGTGCTCATTGACCTGTATGACAGCCTAGGATTGAGTCATTGTAATGCAGCCTTCATATTTCTGATAGTCCCTTCTTCCTTGAAAATCTAGTATTGGAATTAGATCTTTGTTTAAAAATGAATCTATGAAACAAGTACATTGTGTTGATCATAATTATCCACTGCACAGGTAATTGAGGTTTTCATTAGAGCAGAGGACGGCCTTTGTCGGGAAGTGGTAAAGCACCTGAACCACATTGAAGAACAGATCCTGGAAAGTATGGCATGGAAACAGGAATCTGTACTGTGGGACAGGATCAGAGAGAATGAAAACAAAGTTCCTACCTGTGAAGAGGTGAGCACATCTTTCTGTGTTACATAGCTTTCACAGTCAGACCAGGATGGCATAGAGAGGACTTTGTACCCTGAAGGAGAGGCCTTACATGTCCCAGTTAGTAGTTCCACCATCCCAGCCCATCAGTGCAGGGAAAGCAGCAAGTGCAGTGTGCTCTGTCCTGGTCAGGGTCATCTCTGTGGAGACATTTGCAACAGAGGCAGGCAGCAGAGATGAGTCTCACCCAGTACTTTATCCAGGATTTTACTGGTGTAGCAGAACACTGAACAAAATGGTCAAGCAGAGAAAGTTTGGACCAGTAACACTTGGAAAGATTATTAGAAAAGAGCCGTGGTAAAAAGTAGACACAGTAGCCACAGAAGGACTATCACAGTGTGTATCTCCCAGAGCAGCACAATCACTCATTACTGGTTTTGTTGGACTTAGGCTAAGTTTATCACTGTTCTTGTTATTTTTCCACAAAGTTTTGCTGTTCAAAATTTGTAGTGCAGTAGCTTTTAAAAATTTGCTATGTAGTTAGTGTGTGATACAGACATTCTAATAAAAAGATAAATATTTTAGGTAATGCCACCTCAGTACTTTGAGAGATCTGCTGGGAGCAGTGTTGTAGGTTCACCACTAACACCACGGCGAATAAACGAGGTTCGTGCTGAAAGTGGAGGACTGGGAAAAGGTGAGATATTTTTAAAGCAGAACATGCTGTACATTGCTTACTTAGATGAAATTATATAAGGGAGATTGCTTTAATGCCAATGCAGAGTTAGCTGCAAACACATTGGTAAAATATATTCATATTGCAGCTCACAGAGTTGCATCAGAGGTCTAAGACTGATGAATTCATCATATCAGTGTGAACAATACTGTTTTGTGTTCTCAGGTGATGGGTATGGGCAGCATGTGTTAAACAGTATTTATACATGCACACACAGCTTACACTCTAATTTGTTTGCTTTATTTTTATACTAGAAAAGAAACTCCACTATATGACATTTCGAACTTTTCCACTACAAAAAATAAAATATAATGCATGAACTTAGAAAAATATTAAGCACAGCATTATTGAAGATTAAGTCATCTCTGAAAGCAATTTGTGTTTTTATTTTTTTTTCCTGAAGAGCTTTGCATGCCATATTTTGGTTTGCATTAGATTTCCATCACCTATTTGTAAAACAAGAGTTGAATATGTACGTGTGTGTGTTTTTCCTGCCCAGGCCTGTCCTCCCCTCCTGCCACACTGTACGACAGGTACAGCTCTCCCACAGCCAACCCCACGCGGCGGCGCCTGTTCGCTGACAGTGACGCTGCCCCCGAGGCTGCCACCGCGCTCAGGGTGCCCCCGCAGCCCGTGGTGGGCACCGTGCCTGTGCAGAACGTGAGCCCCGAGGCCGTGTCCGTGACCCCCGTGCCTGGCCAGACCCTGGTGACAGTGGCAACGGCCACCGTGACAGCCAACAACGGGCAGACGG
Organism: Toxostoma redivivum; assembly: GCA_013397375.1. Lineage (NCBI taxonomy): Eukaryota > Metazoa > Chordata > Aves > Passeriformes > Mimidae > Toxostoma > Toxostoma redivivum. The sequence goes on along the minus strand of VXBI01013933.1, from coordinate 1,541,711 downwards.
TGACAATACCCGTGCAAGGTGAGGGAAAGCTGCTGCACTGCCGTTCAGGCTGGTTCCATCAGAACACAGCCGGGGAGAACTGCCTTAGTATGAAAACCTTACTTCAACTTCATTATCTGCTTGTCTCGTGACGAAGTTTCTAAAGTATTTTGATTAAACAATTTCATGTACAATATACTAAATGTCTAGTTATAAGTAGCTAATAAAAGAAGTACTGAATTGTTTTTAAAAACTCAAAAGAAACCTCCCCACACACACACACACAGTCCCCCACACAGCTTGCTGTTATTTCAGGCTCTTTTTGTTGCATTGCAGGTATTGCCAATGAAAATGGAGGAATAACTTTCTTCCCAGTCCAGGTAAATGTAGGTGCCCAGCCCCAGGCTGTGTCTGGGCCCATGCAGCCTCTGAGTGCCCAGACTCTTGCTGGCACCCTGAACCCTCAGATGGCTGGGGCAGCACTGCAGTTGCCAGGCCAGTTAGCAGTGCAGCAGATCTCCCCTGGAGAGCAGAGACAGACCCAGCATCTCACTGCCACAGCTATCAGGCCTCGCAAGATGGGCTCCCTTGCACTCTTCTTCAGAAAGGTACTTTTTGATCTAAGTTTGCTTTACTTAGTTCTTATTTTGGTAAACCTGCAGTAATTTTAAAAATACACACTTACTGGTTGTAATAATGAGGGAATATTAGATTTAAGCTATACCTTACATACACACCTGAAGAGTAATTTCCTCCTGCAGGCCACTTCTCAATAGCAGAGGAGTGTGCTGGCACATCAGGACATGGAAATAGATTCTGTACTTGGCCAGCAGATTCTTAGATATGTCCCTTTTCTTGAAGGCTGATCTATTCAATACTGTAGGCAATGCAGTGCCCTTTCTGTGCTCAGGACAGCTTAGAATTTAAGCTTCAAACAAATATTTTCTTAGCACTGACACCAGTACTGAGAATGTCTGTGCCTTGTAGGCAAAAAAGTTAAATTTGAATTTAGTTATTCTTCTTTTGGCTTAGCATTTGCACAAGCTCTAGCAGGTGTGCAAGTCTGAGTCACTCTTTTGCCGGGTCAGAAGAGCAGTGCTGCTCTGGCCCTGAGCACAGTGTCCAATGTCACAGGTGTATCACTTGGCCAGTGTTCGTCTGAGGGACCTCTGTGCCAAACTCGATGTGTCTGATGAACTGCGCAAAAAGATCTGGACATGCTTTGAGTATTCCTTGGTGCACTGCCCTGAAATCATGATGGACAGACACCTGGATCAGCTGCTGATGTGTGCCATCTATGTCATGACTAAGGTAAAGCGAGAGCAAAGAAAAGGCAAACAAAAACCTCCTTTAATACTTAATATTCCCAATACTAGTTTCTCAAAAAACCCCAAAATGAACAAACACACAACCACCCCAAGCCAAACAGAAGACCCAAAAACGTGCAGAAAAACAGAGCCTTTTCTGTCCATCCCCCTTAGGTTACTAATGAAGACAGATCATTCCAGAACATCATGCGCTGCTACCGGACACAGCCGCAAGCCAAGAGTCATGTGAGCACAGTCACTGTTTAACCATGTGGGATCTGGTTTATTGAATGCCTTCATGCTATTTTGGGAACAGATCACTTGGCAAAGCAACATTTAATATTAAGGGGGTGCAGTCTATGAACCATTCTCAAAAGAGAGTGGTCATACCCAAAATCCTGCACTACTAAAAGCATTTTTTATGCTAAACTGTACCTAAAATAGAAAATGTTGTTTTACTTAAAACCTGAGGAGGCAGTGCCCATGGGCTATTATTCCTCTTAGGAGGCTGTATTTTGCCCTGCAAGCAGCAGTTTGGTGCCACAGTGAAGTTCTGGCAGCAGATGTGCCATGCAGGCAGCTGTTCCCTGAGTGGGTGCCTGCTGCACCGTCCCTGCTCACGCTGCTCCCTGTCCCTGCAGGTGTATCGCAGTGTCCTCATCAAGGGCCGCCGCCGCCGCCACTCGGGCAGCAGTGACAGCAGCAGCCAGCAGAACTCACCTACAGACAGGAGCAAAGACAGGAACAAAGAAAGAAGTGAGTGATTCCAAATGCCAGCTGTTTGGGTTTAATTCCATTTCCAAAACGGTCTGCCTCAACTAAGAGTTGAATTTTGTTGTTTTACTCCAAACAGTTCCTCCTTTGGTAAACTTAGACACAATTGAGAATACATTGATAACATTTAAGAGTTGCTCTAACTCAAGGTTTTTATTGCACCTACTCTGACAGTTTCAAATCCCTCGTCCTCTGCACTTACCTTGGGAATTTGCTGTGCTGGCCTGAGCTCTGAGTTCAGCTCACTGAACTGAGAAGAACTTTGGAGCCTTTGCAGAATGAGGAAATCTGGGCTAGCCCAGGTTCACAGTTACTCTTACCACAACCATAGAGTTGCAGCAGTTTCTTTTGTAGCACAGTCTGTCTGCAGAAATAGGAACACCACCCACAGCATTGATTTCAGGATAGCTGACAGCTCTGGGGATTCTTCTCTTGATATGTGAACTGACACATTTTCCTTGAATTAACTTTTATAAAGGAAACCAAGGAAGTGATGCTGTGTATTCCTACCAGCAGTTTTCAAGGTATTTAATATATAATGGTATAAGCAGTAGGTATTAATATTTTCTGTCAGAGGAAGGTTATATTTTGCAACTTCCCACATTAAATTAGCAGGAAGTATGGCTAAGCCAAGTATTTGTCCTACTGACAGAAAAAGACTACCATTCTTTATTTGAAATAGTGCCAGGTGGCAACAAGAAAGAGCTCCTGCTAAAAGTACAACATCAATGCTGAGAAATGGAGTTTCAGCACTTTTTATACTGTCATGCAACTCAGCTCCGACAGCAAATCCCTTGCAGTTTATCCAGTAAGAAGTGAGAAATCAACAAATGCTTTCGTGTAAGAGACAAGGCTCAGGGATCAAACCAGGCATCAGTGCTGGTGGCAGCAGGTTCCTGGTCCCTGTTTGCACAGGGTGGCCAGCTGTGTGTGCGTGCAGGCTGGCAGTGCCTGCAGGCTGGCAGTGCTGAGCCCGCTGTGCCTGCAGGCAGCCGTGACTCCAGCCCGGTGATGCGCTCCAGCAGCACCCTGCCCGTGCCCCAGCCCTCCAGCGCGCCCCCGACCCCCACCCGCCTCAGCGGCCCCAACAGCGACACCGAGGAGGAGGAGCGCGGGGACCTCATCCAGTTCTACAACAACGTCTACATCGAGCAGATCAAGGACTTTGCCCTCAAGTACACTTCAAATGCTGTAAGTTACATTCTGTGCTTTTTCTTCATACAGTGAAATTTCCTTAAATTATAAAATACTAAACTTCCCTAATAGCACAACAATTGTTGTACATCTGTATGGTGTCTCATGTGTGGAAAAGCCTTGTTGCAATGAGCCCTGAGCTCAGGCTGCAGCTCTGAGGGCTCTGTTCTCTCTGAGCAGACAGACTCTCCCCCGCTCTCGCCGTACCCCTTTGTGCGCCTCGGCTCCCCCCGCAGAGTGCAGCTCTCCCAGCACCACCCTGTGTACATCTCACCTCACAGAAACGAGTCTGCCCTCTCTCCCCAAGAGAAAATATTCTACTACTTCAGCAGCAGTCCCTCAAAGGTGAGACTAAAGGGTTTCAGTTTGATTTTTTAATTCCTTAACTCTGATTTTTGTTTTTGGTAGTGAAATTAGAGCAGACTCTGCAAGATGACATTTTGTTTACCTTGTCCATCATCACTTAAGCCTCATCAAACTGCCAGCAGCTGCCACAGCTGTAGGGCTGCATGGGCCTTTGAGCTCTGCATGCAGACACACAACAAACTCCCTTAAGACTTACTCTGGTAAGGGAAGGACCAGTACCATGATGAAGAAAATACCTTGGTACAGTACAGCTGTCCACAAGAGCCTGTCCAGTCCCCCTACACTGCATCTAACAACAGTTCACATCATACTGGGGCAGTCACAAAATACTTAATCCTTCTTTTGCCCCCACCCCCTAGAGGCTAAAGGAAATCAACAGCATGGTTCGAACTGGAGAAACACCCACAAAGAAGAGAGGCATCCTCCTGGAAGATGGCACTGAAGCCCCAGCCAAGCGAATCTGCCAGGAGAATCACACGGCTCTGTTAAGACGACTCCAGGACGTAGCAAATGACCGAGGTTCTCACTGAGCCTGCACAGCTCCTCCCTCCCTGGGCCAGGGCAGGAGGGGAGACAGCGCTGGGGACAGGGAGGATCCACCCCAGACTCCTGACACAACACCAGGCTCTGCTTAAGTTCTTCACAAGTTGTCCAGCGCTGCCTGGAGAACACAGCCCCAGCACAGTTGTGGACCTTGCAGCAGGTAGTTACAGCTTTGCTTTGCTCTAGTCAGTGCTTCACCCTTGCTAGCTGTGGCCAGACAGGTCCAGGTGCCTCAGCACAGAGCCCTGCACCAAGGTACCAACAGAATGTCAGGGTTCCTCACTAACCCCCTCACAGACTAACAGCTTAGGAGTAACATTGTCACACCGTCCAGTTCTGCTTGCAGAGGAACAAGGGAAATGTTTTGAGCCCTGAAGGAAGGTGGATGGATGGATTCTGTCCATATTCAGGATGTCCCACATGCCCTTGAAAAGCATCACAGGGTAGAGCTTTAATGTGTGACCCTTTACTGTACCAAGGGAGGTGACTGTGTTGATTGGTTTGAGCTGTGCAATGTTTTAAAGTGAACTCATGTTCCCAAGGTGACACTTGGGAGTGGGCTGTGAAGCATCATGTTTAAGGCAGACAAATTTTGCTGTATATTTGCAATGGCACTTTTTAAATGTGAATATTTTTTGCTAAGGCTGACTTCAGCTGTCTTTCTGTACTGAAACAATATGACTTTTGTATTTATTTCAATCTGACATACCATTGCTCCTCTTGTCAGCAGATGGCATTAAGAATTTATTGTAACTCGACGTGCATGCAGCAATGAATGCAGGAAGCCAGGGATGTGTGCTTTTTTCAAGGAATTTTATATGCTTATTGCTTTTCTTGATAGTCAGGCACTCTAGCCCTTGCTCACTCAGCAACAGGAAGGTAGTGCCCATCTCTTAAAACATACTTAGAGAGTTTGGTTGTGTTTAAAGGAGAGGGCTTGGGAGTTTGGTTTTGTGTTTTGCTTTGGTTTTTGTAAAAAGGCCTAAAGCAGGCTGCCTGGGAGAAATCTCTCCCCTAATACCAGGATCAGCAGGTGGTGCACATTACACTTACCACTTGTTTTCATCTAAAATAGGTCCAAAATACCAGACATGTTAGGAAAGCATCAACCCTCTCCCACAGTACAACATGCCAGTCCTCTGCTGGGGAGGGACTGTAAAATGTGGCACACTCAGGTTCCAAGTGGCTTTTTGAGGAAGCAAAAGCTAAAACCCTCAGTAATTTTCAGTCATTCCTACCCTTCTAAGTAATAGGAAAATTTAAGACTTAATTCCACTATGAACTCAACTAAAGTAAAATAAAAACATGTGTTTTCTTACCTGCATAACAAAAAGCTGAAGTCCAGAAGTTGTGTAGATGTTTCTGTAAAAATATTTATGGAAGTGTCAGACAATTCCTGTTGTTACTATGTTCCATTTACTCCACTTTGTATGAAAATATTGCAATTGTATTTTTCAATAAAGACTTTATAAATTCACAGTTTCATGTTTGTGTGTGAAAAAGCATTGTATGTGCAAAGCTAGAAAATCTGCAGCAAGGACTTCAGTCCCACACTGCAATTAAAGCTTTAAAAATAAATAAATAATCACATCTTAGTCACACCACAAGGGAAAGGGTTTACTCCTGCCCTGGTTTAGTCACCATGGTTGTTCCAAATGTGTCCCCTCCTGCTGCTTCATCAGAAGGCATCAGGCAGGGCCTGGGAGTGCCAGCAGTGCCAGGGAATGCCCCAGTTCCAGCTGCTGCTCCCTCACAGAGGAGAAGGAGGAGGGGAGTGGCTGCCTCACTGCACAGCACAGGAGGGCTCCAGAACAATCTACTGCAGGAGCTTTTAACACAAGATCTCACACACACAGTGACAGCAGAATTATTTCCTGTGTGCTGGGTACTCACATTTCAACTGAGGCAAACTTACATTCTTAAATACTTAACAACAGCTTTGACTACCACTGGCTGGTGCTGTATTTGTACAGTTTAAAGATGCACTGGTTTTCCCCTGCCTTTTTACCTAAGAGGCCTGAGACTATTTCATCAACTGCTGTTCTTGTCCCTTTCTGAAAACAAGTTAAGCTACCCTCAAGCTGTAACTAGTAATAAAGATAGAAGCTGCAGTTTCTACTTTGAAGAAAACGCTAAAAAACAACACAAAAAAACCCACAAGACCAAAAAAACACCTTCAACAGAGGTGTTCCAAAGGAAAAAAAAATACAAAACATGCAAACATATTAAAAAGAAAAATCTGAAGAATCTTCAAATAATTTCTTTCATGACTTAGTTTGGTTGGAATCTCAGCAGGAAACTCCACTGGTGTAACTTACAGATCCTTTGGAAATGTTCTTTAGAGTTCAGAATTTCAAAGATGGTATTCAGAAACATCCCCTTATCAAAGTATTGGTCAGACCTTACTCTTTCATTAGATTATGTACCTGTTCTAGGAAAAACATAGCACAGTCTAGGAGAAAAGGATTGGCACTGTTTCAGTACTCCTTCACCTACCTTGCTCCTGGAACAGCTTCTTTTAATACACAAGTCTGATTACAAAAATACACAGCCTTCTTTCCCCTTTCCCAGTCTAATAAAAATAATTTTTCAGATTATTCATTCTAAACGAAACAAAATTCTACATTCTCTAAATAAATAAAATTATTCTCAACAAACTGTTGTTAGCTGGATTTAACTTGGATCAATCCAACAGCCTTGCAGGGGTCTGTGACAGCTCAAAGAGAAACAAAAACTTACTCCAACAACCACCACTTTCACAGCATTGTCCTGTCATTCCTCCTGGGCATTGTTCTTGCCAACTGTGGTGTTTCCTGGCCGACAGCAGCACTGGCAGCTGGGGCAGTGCTGCAGCAGAGACCAAAGAGCAGCCCAACATTAGAAGGGATTTAAGTTCTATGCCAGTCCTTCACCAAAGTGGCTTAGGATATGTGCAAGTCAATGATTTATAACAGAGGCTTCTGAATAATCATAAAACTGAATAAAGAGGAACTGTCACAGTCCAGTTTAGCTCCAGGCCTGTCCCTGCCCAAAGCAGTTCACAAGGCCAGGCTCAGCACAAGGCCAGGCCCATCATCTGCTTCACACTAGGAGTGCTTCAACTAAAACCCTGCACATGATAAATCTGAAACACTTCAATTTCAGTTTCAGCCTTCCTAAAAAAAGAAAAGCAGCAACACAACTCATTTCACAGTATTTTAGTGGCAACACTCCAGGCCAGTACATGCATCCCCAAACTTTTCCCACATCCTTTCTTTGAAAGGCACACAGTAGCACTTTCCCATCACTGAGCATATGACACTACTGGGAAAGTCTTTGTCTATTTCTTTTAGAAGCCAATAAGTTGTTCTCAAAGAACAGGTTGCAAATGACAAGTGAATTTATGTGTCAGATAAAAACAAAACGCAAAAAAAACTCACCACAAACCCCACATCACTGCCCACCCTCTCAAAACACCACAGGTCACTACAGGCTGTTCCAAGGCAGTTGGGTGGCACCAATGCCACCAGTACAGGCAAACGGAAAAACAGCCCAGCTCCAAGGGGTTAACACTACAAGTTTTGATAAGACACTCCTGGGAGGCAAGAAGAGGCATCACACAAGGCTGTGGCATTGGGAAAAGTAAGTCTGTCCCAAGTTCACTTGAGCTTTGGAGAGCTTTTCCTGTGTGTGGAACACAAACCTCTCCTGCACAGAGCTGTTCCTAGCATCCCAAACACCTATGCAGACAAGCACCTGTGTAGCCAGGCGCTCCCACTCTTCACTAAGAGTCCACAGCAGAGAGTAACAGGGACAAAAGCTAGAGCATGGTTTGTTTTTATTTTAAGATGTCACTATTAACACACATCAGTCAAGCTACCCTAAGAAATCCCCTAGACACCTAGGGAATCTAAAACCCTTTAAGATTTTATTAGCTCAAGAGACCACCATTAAAAGATTTGATTTTAGTGTTTTTGTACTAAAAAGTCTAACAAGCCTGACATTCCACTTTCACCCTGTCAGACTAATGTGCACTTTAGTGACAGTATCCATTTACAAATCAATAATACATCATACATCATCCCCAGCTTTACTTCTGGAAAGTGCTAAATGAAGTCAATGAACCGCCTATTTACAATTTCAAATTCTAACATATTTACAATAGAAACCAAAATTATTTAAAACCATTAAATATAGTGTTTAACTCTGCTATATTAGTTTACATGAACACAGCTTAATTCTGGCATCGTATTTCCAATACTAATATTTCCGCCAGTAATTTAAGATTCTTCTTAAAAAATTGCTGTTCCTGGAGGGAAAAAATAAAAGCTTAAAAACCAACCCAAAACCTCCAGGCATTTCAGAGCCCTGAGGAATTACCCACCCTAGACAGTCTTCAGGTAGAAGTACTGTAGTGTTCAAGAAAGACTTCCAAACTCCAGGCAAGCCTTTAAAACCTAATGCATATGTAAAACATTAAGAGTCAGTAATCCATTGAACAGGTTTACTGGAGTCACTGCTACCATTCGGGTTTTACTAATCCGTAGTCAAGAAGGAAACTGCTGCTTTGCTGTTTCTCCCTCCATTACATTCCCTCCACCCCCTGAAAGTGTTTTGTGCACCAGTGTCCAGGACAGCTAAGTGGGCATCGTCTTCTCTTCTTTGCTGAAGGGCTGCACTGAGCCAGGCTTCACCCACGACAGGCCAGAGACGTGCATGCTTTTGCAGTGCTGATCTTCTGGCTTCTTCTGGGGAGAACAAAGTTAAAGTTACAATTTTTAGACACCCAAACTCTCTCACCTCCCCCTCCATCCATTTTACCTTTAGCAAATACAAGAACAAAACAGGCCAGCAACATCTTATCTTCTCAAAGAGGAATAGTAAGATGGCCATTGGCTTAATTTCTGGCAATGTGTGTGGCACCTGCAGAACTACCTTGACAATACAGGAGTTTTAAGGACTTAGCTGGGGCACAGCTGCCCTATCCCACCACAAAGACTCCAGGATACTCCTTTTGCTTGGAGGCCTCAGCCCAGCATCACTGCACTGCTCTTCACCACATTTCTCGGTTCTAGAGAAAGAAGTATCAACCCAAACCCTCCCCCAGTACTGTCCCTGTAGTTCTGCCTGGAGAGGCTGGGCATGCTGGGGAGGAGCACTGCACACCACAGGTGGTTGGGAATCCAAATTAATGTGCCAAAGTAGCAATTAATGCCTTTGCTAAACATGGGAGGTCCCTAATGCTTTCCAAGGATGGACCTGTCCTTTCCTTCCCTGAGCATTTGTCATAGTTAAATGCTTGAACAGTGCAACAAAACATTTTGAACTGACTACTGCAATTTAGAAGACCAAAAAAAAGAAAAAAAAAAGGCTTCAAATTGAAGAAGAAAGATACAACTTGGAGTATCTGTAGATTCAGAGTAGCTGGAGATCAGTTCAGTGAAATTCTACTCTAGCTCCAGCTGGCCAAAGCAGCAGTAGAGCTTGCAGTGTAATTTTAATACCAGGAAGTGTACAACAGCTACGTCAAACCTGGAATGGTGTGTTGAGCCCAACAAAGTGATAATTGCATGAGCAGACTTTTTTGCAACATGGAAAGTCTTACTTGACAAAGTAAATTAAGGCAGCAGGAAAAGAGAACCTGCACTTCTGCCTCTCCCCATGCTTTGTGCGTGGGGAAGTGCAGAAGTGACAGCGTGACAGACAGGTGACAGCATGTGACAGACCTGTCATAACACACTGGACAACAGAAAATAAGAGGGGTGAATTAAGCCTGAGCCTGGCAGTGGCAGCTGCCTCTCCCACGCTGCACACAGGAACCACACCTTGGAAAAGCCAAGTGCTCAGCAGACAACTGGGACATCACTGCCCTTCCTGAATGGCCTAGCTGTTTCCCAAGGAATCAGGGGTAATAAACAAGTATCCAGGGCTGTAGGAAGATTTGGGAACTTGTTTTTACAAGGAATGTTCTCAGCTACACTGACATTTTGGGACACATCTCCTACAGCACAAAAGATGGGCCATTCCTATCAACAAACAACTGGAGCAACTAAGTACCATGCATGCAACAGTCACTGAAGATGTTTGTTTTCACCTAAAAAGAAACCAACAGGCATCTCCAAAGAAAACAGGACAGGACAAAAGAAAGGTCACTGTTAGCTATCAGTCTCTGAAACAACATCAGACCCTTTCCATTTCAAGCACTCTGACCAATTATTTCTCTTTGATTTAAAGGATAAGGAGGAGGTGAAGAATGAAGGAGAAAGGGATGAGAAAAAAAGAAGTATTGAAGGTATTTCTTAAATTCTGTAAGAACAACAAGAAGTCAATCTGGCCAAAAAGTTTTCCTGTGTTCTAAGGCTGTAATGTGACTCTGGCAGCTGGGAGCACTGCCACACTGAGCTCAGGTAGTGTATTGTATTAAGATCAATCTGAAAACTTCATTCATGCCAGAAGACATGCAAGAACACAAAGTAAAACTTGCAGCATGGAAGACAAGTTCAAACTGACCAAAAAAACGATTTTTTCATTACACAAAACCCCAGCAAACCATAATACAGCTTTAGGCCAAAGTCAGTAACCAAAATATTCAGAGTCTATTTCCTTGCCAGTCCAGCTATGACAGCAGCCACTGTTTCAGAATCCCTTTGTACTCCAAGTGGATTGACTTGTCAGGCCACTCAGCACAGACTCAGAATTGCTGTGTGCCAGCTCTTGTCAAGTGCAAAGCAGCAATTAAAAAAACAAAACATGAACATTCCAAATCCCAAATCACACACCATCACCCATCAGGTGAAAGCTCTAGGAGCCAACACGTTCCTGCTCTGTCAGTAAGAGCACTCTGTGATGGAAGGAACTCTCAGCACCTTTTGGTGAGATGTCTCATCAGAAATCAGGAGCACTAGAGAAGCGAGCAAGGGACTGTGCTTGTGCTGCTTCAGAAACTTCTCAAGGAGAAGAAAGTGCTGAAGCTCTGATTCAGTAATAAAAGATCTCTCAACAGAAGAAAATGAAGATGGGGACTGTCAGGTAATGCAGAAGTGGTAAGTCATGACAACTGCAGGACAACCTAACAGGCTGCCAGTGAATCTCTTCATCCCCTCCATCCACAGACCAAAAAAAAAAAAAAATCTGCTGTGTGCCAAGAGTTGTACTAACAAAGCTTTCTGGGTAAGTGACTAATTGCTTAACACACTGAAGTTAGAACAGTGACATAACTGCTTCATTAGGAGACCACAGCAGTTCCTGCTGAGCCAAAAGAGGGGTGGGAAAAGTTCTGTCTAGTACACAAAGAGAATCTTTCTTCCTGTATCAGGCAATAAACCCTTCCTAGAGTGAGATTATGAACTTTGCACATACCTTCTGAGTCAACATCTTCTCTCTAGCTTCATCATGTATAGCTGGATTCCATGGAGAAAAACTGTGGAAAAAGTATGGTTAACTCTTACTTGGCATTTTTGCTAACTACAGCACAGGGAGAGTAGAAGGCAGTGATCTTCCTTTGTTTAGTTTGTTGAACTTGGAGTAGATTTTAAGTGGTGTTAAAACATGCAGTTAAGAACTAAATTAATAGATTTTTTAACAATACTAAGTTCTAACTAATAGAGCTTTTCAACAATAAATGTTTAGGTTTTCATTTCTGAGAACTGGAAATTAAATTCAGCACACACGAAATGAAAAACCACTCATATTCACCATGAAGCTGACTGCTCCATCCTCATGCAGGCAAGCTTTGGAAGGATTTTAAAACTCTGACCAAAGCTACAGTCATGCAAACTGAGCTCAGGAAATCCAGAAAGCAATATTAATTAATAGGCATTTGTGCCCATGGAATAATATGGGAGGTGGGTGCTTCAGGGAGGGAAGAGTGCTTCAGGGATTTTTTTGCTTGCTCTGAAGTTTGTTTGAGAGATTACTGTTTTGAGATTTTTTCTAACACAAATGCAGGTCAGCCTGACAGAGAAAGGTTGCCATCACAAACTATACCAAAACTTGCTCTCAAAACATTATGACAGGGTGAATTTGCTCAGAGTACTTACATGATTGCATAGGGGTCCTCTATTTTGGGCTGATCAAATAAATGACTACTGCATAGTTTGACACTGTCTACCACTTTACTTTTGAACAGCTGAACATCCTTTTCATACCTGCAAGATAGAAGTAAGTAGTGTTAAGTAATTGCAAGGAGCCACAAGTTTGCTCTAGAAGCACAGACTTGGCAAACCCCAACTTGAGTTCCTAACGCAACCAAGTCTGGAGGCAGAGACCACAAGTGGACAGAATTTTACAGACCTCTTGTTTCTGCAAGTCTATGCCAAAACCTCTTAAGAGGCCATGCCCATACACATAGAAGATACTCACAGCACTGCAGCCTCAGGGTTCAGAGGACTAGTTGTATCAATCTTGTAGAAGACTCTGCGAGCATACATTAACACTTGCCATATGTGATTATGATTTCTCCTAAAAAGAACAAAGCACAATGAAGAAAGGAACAAACTTTTCAAATTATCCACCAATTTGTCAGCACTAACCTCCATTTTGCAAATGCTCTTTTCACATCCAGTTCACCAGATAAAGGGTCCACTAGTGGGTGGAAGACAGGCAGGTCAAAAACCAAGCGCTGCATTAGGAAAAAAAAAAAATTCATTATGACAATTTTAATCCTAATGCAAACACCACCAGGCAAGGGTCAGTCAAATGTTGCTTCCAAATACTAACGAATTGTTACTGTATTAAAAGAAAACAACAACAAGTGATTTCTACCAGCTGTAAAACTGTAATCCAACACACCTGTGTAACATGCAGGGTCTTGTTCTCTCTCACATGCTATCACCACATCAGGAAACTAATCCAGTTAACTGCACAGGCACCAGTGCCAACACAGGTAATAATATCAGATAAGAACAGATTAAAGGAGTTTTTCTGGTTTAGCTATTTGTGACTGAAAGCTTTTTACATACTTAAGCTACAATCAATACTTTTTTTTATCCGACACACTTTTAAGTAAACTGTGCAGTGACACCATGGTGTCAGCTCTGTACAACTCCATTGCCTTCAGAGTTCACACAATCTTCCAAAAGAAAACTGAGTTTCAAGAGAAAGGTTCTAAAGGTTCTCTTCTAGCAAAAGAATGTTGTCTGGCTGAGAGATACTAAAGTCTAACCTTTAAAAGACACTGTTTCCTATTAGTTCTGTTCTTTTAAAGATGGTAGCTTTACATAAAACTTGACACCAAGCAGGCAGCTACCCAACACAGCAGTTGTGTGCACCTGCCCTCAAATCTTCCTCTTAAAGAAGTGTGGCCAAGAAGGTAAGCTGCTCTGAAGAGTCTGACTGCCACAAAGAATTTTTTTATTTTTATTTTAAAATTGGTCTAATAGCTTGGAAACTTTTCACTAAAGAGAAAAAGAGAAAGCAGAGATGGAAGATAACACTATACTACTTATCTCCTTTCTCCCTTTGTTTTACCATGTTCTCCTCAGATTTTTAGTTCTTTGTTTCAATGTAATTTAGAAGAGACAATCAAGAAATCCTGCAGTATTACAGCAAGCACAGCACAAGTGTCTGGATTTTACATTCCATTATATCACTACTCAGAATTCTCACTCCTCTTTAAGGGCTTCAATTTTAAGTTCCTGCTGAGGAAGTAGCAAATCAAGAGTGGAGGGAAAGAACTGGTTGATTACTTAATACCCTAATGCATCTGACCTCAGGAAGTTCACTCCACACCAGTCTCAGTAATCAGAGTAATGCAATTCCTCCACAGTGGTTTGAAAATGTGTACAAGATATGGCAAATGAGCCCAGTCAAATGAACAAAACGAGTTCAAGGAAAAGGAAAGCTAACTGGTGTATCAGCTTTAACAAAAAGCCATATTTATATAGGCAGGAAAGAAAAAAAAAAAGAAAAAAAAGGCCAAGACACAACCACTTACCGGGCAGTCTCCATCCGGGTAATTATCAGGAATATAGACAGTGAACTTAAACACACCATCCTGGTAGAGCCCATGTCTTATGAATATTACACCAAACCACACTGCAAGTGAGAAAGTTTACTTGAGTGAAAGAATTAAAAAACATATATGCAGAAAGCAACTTAAAAGTTCAGTTTAAACTTACTTAAAGCTGATCGGTATGAGGGCTGCACGTAGACACCTGGCAACTTCTGCTTCACCACCAAGGTACTGCAATCAGAGCCAGCATTCAGAGAGCTCCACAACCACACTGACACAGCAAACCCAGAATGTACCACCCACAGCCCAACAGAGCCTTCCTCCACAAACTCACTCCCAATTCCCAAGGCTGCTCACAGGAGCTGACAAATATAGTGAAATCACTCTCTTTCCCTCCTGCTTTTTGCACCACTCCAATTAGACTTATTAGCAGACAACACTATTCCTCTTAATAAAACTAAGTAGAGAAGCAGAAAAACTCTTCTCTCAGTAGATGCATTCAACATATGTCGGTACAGAAATTTACAATTGTCTACTGAATCCCCAGTTTCAAATTAAGGAAGGAAAAAATTCAATTAAGTAATTTTGAACAGAGATTCACAGTGAATTGTAGTTGCTGCTGAAATGTGACCAAACTTCAACCTTAATTTTAAACAAGTAACTTCTTAGTTTTCGATGACACTATGCTGCAGATGAAGCTGAAATTGCACTGGCAATGGCCAAAACAAACAAAAAACCAAATTACTAACTTCACCATTTTCCAGTTACCTGGTATATGGGTCCATTAAGCTGAACTCTACATGCTCACATAAATAAACAACAATCTTAAAGCAAAACATTAACACAGTTCTCTGCCTACCATTTCTCTAGTATTTGTTATTACTTTCCCAATAATGAGTTTGCATAATAGTATCAATATATTTACTCAGAAGAAAAACATCTTTCTTGAATTAAAAACTAAGGGTCAATTCCTTGAAAAAGAGAAATGTTTTGAGAGTTCTCACTTTCAAATTAACAGTTAAATACAAGAACTGAGACTCAGTGTTGCATAAGGACTCCAGGGATTTCATTCCAAAAGGCACTACATACTTGGGAATCCAGTATGTCTGTTACAGAGGAAGTCTCTTCAGCTTTGTAGCACTAACCAGTTATATAACCAGAAAGTTTTTAGGACAGAGATTTTTATGCTCCCACAGCAGCCTACAAATCACTAGATTGGGTGAAATGCAACTCCTCCCTCATAAGTTTCACGTTCAATATCTCACAAATTAATATAGATTTCCCAGCATCCCCTTGATCAACTGTATCAGGCAGTGTTCAAGTGTTTCATGTGACAACTGAAGGAAGCTCCCACATCCTAACTCCATTAGATAGCACCATATATTCATAAGCATCTTCCCACTCGACATCTGCTGGCTTCTATTTTAATACTTGTTTCAAATATTTGGTATTTCTGACCAAAAAGCCATTAGGATAACTGGTCAGGATACCTAAACTCTAGTTTAAGTGGTAAACAGTACTAATGTGTTTACTTCAAGATCAGGAAACATAGCAATTCAGAGAATGACATCGAAAAATGCCCCTTAAAATCTCATCTTTCTTCTCTCCCTTTCTATCTCAAGAGATCGAGACTGCTGCTCCAGGAAAAACAACTCTGCAGACAATGTTTTACTGCCTTCAAGGACTATGAAAGAGACACCATGCAAGAACTAGGCAGGGCTTTTTCCCTGCTAAAACATAAGCCCAGTGACCTCAAAAAGATGAAAAAAGTGAAAACATACAATTCTGCAAGTAGTGAGTACTCCAAATAAAAAGGCCCATAAGAAGCATGTGTTCCATTGGTGGACTGGGAGGAGGTGGCAGGTGAAGCAGGCTTGGTTATTGGCACAGCATTCTTTGGGATAGAAGGCAACTGTTTCTTTGCAGAGGCTCGCAGAGGACTGGTCCGAAGCTCTCCACTCAATGCTTTCTCTTCAGCGTCAGATCTCTGTCAAACCAAAGAAGAACCATGAGATCACAGGCCATATTTCACATATGAACATATTTTAACATAAGTTTAAACCAAATTATGGTAATTACAAGTTAGGCCAATGAAACATAACTTGGGTTTTGGTGATCTATTGCTTGAGGAAGGGCATGGAGGGGTGCCCCTTTGCATTTTATTTTTAAATATAATTTTGTTCAACTAAACACAACCTGCAAGTACAAAAGTATTCAATGCTGGATAGGAAATCTGCAGATTAGGACAAATGCTTAAGGAGGCTTACATTTATTTAGAACCTGAAACCAGACAGTATACAACATCAGCTTACAAGTCAATCTATTTCTAGCACACAGTGCATCAAGATAAATCATTTCTACTGACAAGCATCCTTACACTGTAGACTTCAAAGACTCTTTAAAAGTAGTGTAGTAAAATTGAGACAGAAAAACAAAGTTTTATGTATTTCACTTTCCACCAATGCTTAAGACATCAACAATCCACTTGGAACTGATCTTAATAGCTCACTCTCACAGTGAAAGAATCACCACTTGGCAGGTGTATCAAGTTTAAATAGTTTTACTACAGGAACCTTTTTATGCCTTTGCTGCCTTTTCTTGGAAGAAAATAATAAGCCACTGCCAACAAACGCTGTACTACTCACAGTCCCCAAAATCATTCTATAGATTGCCAAGATGAACATGCAGGTTACAGACTTGTGCTTAGGCTATGTACGGTGACTAAAGGCAGGATTTAAGCTACGGTGTTTTGAAGGGCCCAAGACCTGGACCAGTAACAATACCTCAAGATCAATGTTATATAATTTGCCCTAGTACTGAACACCTGGGAAGTGATTAACCCTAGAATTCCCATGCTTTTATTACTCCTACAACCTCAAGTAGAAACAGCACAATGGAGGCATAGTTTTGTCAAAGCTCATTGCACGTGCTACGGCCAAGTTCTATATAAGACATTAAAATGTCCTAAGAAAAAAGTGTTTCTACCACTTGAACAAATTTGCTTCACATTTCCTATTTAAAGATGCTTCAGATAAAAAAAAGTTTAAAAATTCTAGAGTAGACTCTATGCACAAGCACATTCCAGTTAACACAGCTCAAAGCTAGTTTACACTTTTACTGAAGGTGATCACAACCCTCAGGATAAATGCACAGTAAAACATTATTTGCAGATCACCTGATGTTTTTTCCAGCACTGCTACCACCCCTCCCAAGCATGACAACACATTCTGGCATCCATTCATTAAATACCTTGCGCACAGAACCTGTAGACATGCTCCAGAAAGGGTTCATAACGTGTATTCCAAATAAAGGGATGCAACTTTTTGGGGTCTTCAGAGTGTCCTCAGGCCCTTCAGATTGATACTCTAAAAATAAACAGAATGAACATGCATTCAACACATAAACACGACCCAATATATAAATAGGATTCAGATCTAATTCTGCAGTCAGCATTATCTTTCTGTAACTTCAGAAGAAGACTTCATGTACATAAGACCAACAATAGTTAAAAATGCCAAAGCTCTATTTTATGTCCCAGAAGAATAACAAGCCTATTTTTGCACCTGAATCTCTGCCTTCTTTCTGCTAGAAAAAGACTCTATATTCTGCATTCCATGTTCATTTTGCCAATGAGAAGAAAAAAAGGACCATCTCTTGGCTCACCACAGTTTAGGAAAATCCTCTACACGTGCAAATATTAAAGTTATCACCTTCCCATTTCAGTCCAGCACCGGACAGAACTGTGACCCTGCTAAGTGCTGTCCCTCACAGACTGTTGACTTTGCACATTTCTGAAGTGTCCCAGTTTGAGAAATTCTCTGTCATTCCTGGTGACAGAGATGATCCTTTCACTGAGTCTGTATCATGTATGTGTCATTTTGTTTTCATCTGCATTGGAACACCACCAGGAATAGACAAAGCCATAGAACACAGAAGTTTCTCTGTGGCTTATTTAATGGTTTCATTATGAGCACTAAGGCTTAATGCTCTTTAGATCAGCAGCCCAATAACAAGGACTTCAGCAGTATTTGGAGTTTCAGTGTCAACTACTGTGAATGTCCTTGCTTTCTCCTCTTTCTCTTTTTTTTTAAGTCTTGCTATTGCTTATTCAAGAACTCTGATCCATAGCACCTCTTGTGCAGCACAGCCTATTGCCTCCACTCTTTTTTTCCTCTCCAGTTCTCCTACTTTTCTTCCTCGTCTCACCCTCCCATTTTTGGCTCCATCACCTAAGGTTTTGAGGCACTTTACTCGTTTCTTTAATAGAAAGTTGCACAACACAAATCAAGAAAGCTAACGTGATATGAGAGAGACAGAGCCAGTGGTACAGGTTTCTATTTCAACACTACATTTTTTACTACAGTAAGGAAGGCAGCATCTGTTCAACATTGGTTCAATTAGTTTATAGAGAAAATAGAAAACATTGTGACCAAAATCTTCCTAAAATTAAAATAAATGCAAATCTTGTCGAAAGAAAAAAAAAAAAAACAGACAATTTATACAGAGAAAGTCTAGGAATCCTAAATATTTAAAAGAAACATTAATATCAAATCATGGCCTTCTAGGTCATGCAACAGCCAAGCATTCAAAAAAATGCAAGCACCTTTCAGAAAAGTGATGAAAAATAATTAATTTCCCCACCCAAAATCATCTCAAACATTCCAATATGCAACAGGTTCCTCCAGGTATTTTTTTCCTCTTCAGCAGCCAGAGTTTCACATCATTCTGCACCACTGAAGAGAGAAAGTCAAAGCACAGCTAGTGCCCTGTGTGAGCAGGGAGATGGTGTTTTCACTTTTCCCCATCTCTTGTCTGGAAAGCAGAGTCATGCCAGAGGGTGCACCACAGGCCTTTTCCATCAAAGCAGCTGGACTAAGTAAGGCAGGAAGACACTGGGCCAGGAAGGTACGAGACATTTCCTCGGGAAACTCTGGTGCAACCAGAGGGTGGAGGAACTGACGCACACAGAGCACCTGAGCGCTCCAAATCTGACAAGAGGGAAAACTGCTGCAAGCTGAGGTACAGGTTGGAAGACAATTAGCTGGAATCTGGAGTGATTATGGGATTGGGGCGGGACTAGTTTGTTTGTTTTGGGCTGGTTTTTTTAACGACTAGGTAATACAAGCTGCATTATCCCGGAACTGGAGATAGGAGAAAAGGAGTAAGCAGGACAAAGAACTACATATGTAGGTAAAAAACAGCCCAACCTATTCCCAGGGAAACAGGGAACTTCTCTAGAAGCTTGCTAACTGATGTTAGATGCAGTTCAGTCCACCTTTCAGAAAGCAGCTGTAGCCCTCAGTACACTTCCAGCTTTGCCTACTTACATGCTATTAAGGGCAAATAAAACATTTTAGCTCTAATTAAGCTAAAGAGTAACTTCCACAGCTTGTCTTACACAGACATCTTTTATCCAGTTGCTTGCCAGTTATAAATCATATGCAGCATCATCCTAGATTTATTGTTAAACTGCCTCCAGTCCCATACACCTGTTAAAATACTGTTTACATTGGAGAACTCAGAACTTCAGAGTACAAGTTTCCCAGGAGTGCCATTTAAGAAGCCTTTCAAGGTTTTAAGAGTTCATTTCTAATCACATTCACTCCTATGCAGTGTGGAAATGGAAAACCCTAGCTCTAAAGGAAACTTATCCACAACTGCTTATGCTCTCTAGTACCTTCACCTTGCAATTTACCATCCATCACTAATCGCAGAAACGAATAAAATCAGTATTTAAAAGATTAACCAAGTAACAGTAAATTTACATTAGACTGCCTATCCTACTTCTCACTATGTCCGCAACAGACAATGGAGAGCCAACTCCTGGTATCATTAAGTGGAATTTCTAGGCAGTTTAGGCATTCACTCCTACACAGGGCTCAGTGTCCACCCCAAGGCACCTACCGTTATGGAATCTTCCAGTGATATAAGTACGAAAACCATCAGCTTCCCAACACAACCCAATACTCTCTCCTCGTTTTACTGAAAGAGAATAGAAGCATTCAGAACCATCTCCCTCCCTCTCCTTTCACACTGTCAACATTCACAGTATCTCATCCAAAAGAGGCTTGATAATGTGCCACTCAGTAGTACACTCTACTGATTTCTCCTGCTTTAAGAATAGCAAGTAACAGCAACCCTCCTGAGCTGTCCTCCTCCTACGGCTACATTCTTGTCTAGTGCTTTCCTTTAACAGAACAGCAACTGTACAAAGACAAAACACAAACTTTTGAAGAAACACTACTTCAAATACTGCTTCTTGGAAAGGCCTTTAACTTATCCACAGCACCACATTGGGACCAAAAGCCACCTGCTGCCAGAAGTATCTTCATGCCCACATTCGCCAGGTATGCAATACATGACAGCAATGAGAGCAAGTGTGAAGTCATCTTGATACTTCATCAGCACTCTAAAAGACTTCAAAAAACCAAAGTTATCACCAGCAAAACCATAATATTTAAGTTCTTTGGTTTTGCACCTTTTCCTTCTCTACATTAGATATTCTCATAAAAAAACCGTCTCATTTTACCCAGCGTTGCAGTACATACCATACTTTTCTCCTATCACCAACAGAGTTATTTGATCAAACACACTACAGCAATGTGAAAAAAACTTTATCTGCCTGGAACAGAGCACTTTAAAGATTTTCTGGAAACGTCAACAAATCAAAGGGAACCACTCCTACACCTGAGAGCAAACTGAGCTACTTTAGCAGAGCACCTGAGTTGCATACACACGATATTTCGTGGTTGTCCAGCTACTGTAGCTGTTAGTTCACACTGGAACTTATTTCTCCGCAGCACAGCCACTCCTGACCTCCTTTGGACCCACGGCCCTCGTTCACCGACACCTTAACGTGCCGGACAACAGGGGAGCCGCTGGTGGCGGTGAGCAGGAACACTGACCAGTCGAGCCTGTTCGCCGACTCTTCTTCCACAGGCGGGTTACACGTTCCATACCAACACCTGCTGCTACGAGTTCAGTCCTCTAGGAAACTGCAATCTACCCCAACGAGACCTGCTCTTAGATACAGCAGTCTAAGAGCATGGGGAGTTGGCCGGCCAACACCCCCAGCACAGGGCGCTCAGAGGGACCTGTCAGCCGGGGGTCACGGGAGGTTAAGAGCAGTCCTGCGAAGCCGGAGCGGGGCCCGCGGTGTTTCCCGCCGAGACCGCAGCGAGAAACCGTTCGCAGGGCGGGGAGCCACGGAGAGAAAGCTGGAGCCGGCGGGCCGGGCCCCGCTGGCAGCCGCCCGAGCCTGCGGTGCCTCCCGCACCCCGCGTGGGGCAGCCCCAACGGGCGGCGCCCGCCCAGCCCCTCCCGGCGGCGGGTGACGGCCCCGCGGGTGCAGACACATCGCAGCCCCTCAGACATCGCAGCAACAGAACAGCCCCGCCGCCCTCCCGTGCCGCGGGGACGCGACCCCCACGCGCACCGCCTCCGCTCCGCCCGGGAGGCTCAGCCCGGGCAGGGGGCGGCGGGGCGCTGTGGCCCCTCTCGCTTACTCACCGAGGCTCCGCCGCTCTCCCCGCGGCCCAGGCCCCGCCGCCGCCGCCGCCGCTCCCGCCACCCCCGGCACAGCCCCCTTTACCGCCCGCCCCTCCCGGCGCACATCCGGG
>VXBI01013933.1:1392156-1519953 GCA_013397375.1 Toxostoma redivivum | reverse complement strand
GCGGCCAATCGGCGCCCGCCGCTCCCGGGACCGCCCCGCGGGGCGGGCAGCGCGGCCGCAGCCGCCACTCACAGCTCGGGACGGGCCCTGACGCGCCCCGAGCGGGCCTCGCCCCGCACACGTCGATTGGTCCGAGGTCCTGTCCGTCTCGTGGGGGCAGACCAATGGGATCGCGCGGGTGCACCTGTCACTCTCTCAGCTGGCCGGACGCGCCGGGAGTGGAGCTTAGAGAAATGAGCCGCTCTCATTGGCCAGCGGGGCTCGCGGGGACGCACGCCATTGGTCGGCGGGCCAGAGGGGTAGCCTGGGGCGGGCCCTGGGGCGGAGCTTGCGGCCTCCTCCCCGGGGCCGCTGAGGGAAGAGGGTCGGGCTGAGCAAGTAGTAGCGGCGGCCGGGCTGTGTGGGAGAGCCCGCGGAAGGGCATGGAAGGCGGAGCTGTGGCGGTGACAGCGAGGGGCAGAGGCAGAGCGCTGCAGCTCGGTGAACACCGTGTGTATGTGCCCGGAGGCTTCGACTCAGCCTCTCCAAAATTTGGAGCTAACGCTGCTTGTCTGAGCCAAGAACTCCCACCTCCTATTAGAGGTGACGTAATCAGTCATGGACTTTCGTCAGTCCTTCTCGCAGGCTACTAAAAATGGACATTTAAAAAACATTTTCCGCTGTTTGTTTGGTTTTGCTTTTTTTTTTCTTCATAGAATCACAGAATGGGTCAGGTCGGAAAGGACCACAGTGGGATCACCTGGTCCAACCTCCCAGCTCAAGCAGAATTACCCAGGGCTCAGGGCTGTGTCCAGACAGTTCTGGAATGTCCCAGTGAGGGAGGCTCCCCAGCCTCTGGCCAGTCTGTTCAGTGCTCGGGCACTGCACAGCAAAGCTCCTGGCTCATGTCCAGGTGGAACTTCCTGGGCATCATTCCTGCCCTTCCTCTTGTCCCATTGCTGGGCACCAGGAGCAGAGCCTGGTCCCTGCTCGGAGCCCTCGCTGCAGACAGGGCCAGACAGGGCTGAGGTTCCTCTCAGCCATCTCAAAGCTGAACAGCCCCGGCCCCCTCACCTTTCCTTGAGAGAGACGTGCTCCAGTCCATCGGTCGTCTTTGTTGGATGGACCGGCTCTGGGAGATCCATGACTGGTGCTGAGGAGCCCAGAGCTGGATCCAGCACTCCAGATGTGCCTCAGCAGGGCTGAGCAGAGGGGCAGGAACACCCCTGACCTGCTGGCAATGCTCTTCCTAATGCACTCCAGGATCCCACTGCCCTTATTGGCCACAAGAGTACATTTGCTGGCACATTTAAAACCTCCTTTTTAAATTAATAATACCAGTTTCTGATACTATTGCGAAGAAGGTACATACAAACACAGTGTAAATTTACATTAACAATGCATACACACAGATATACATACAAAATATACCTGTAAAATCTGTTGAAGGAGGAAAAAAGAACCTCAGGAGTTAGTTTTTACTTGTAATTAGACTTTTTCTGAGCCCAATAGAACAATTACAAAAGTGCTATAGCAAAAATGAAGTCATTTGTCAAGGTTTGGAAGGTGACAACAAAATCCATGCTATCTCAAGTATAAAAATTACAGAGAATTTTAAAAATCAATGCATGTAGGTTGGATTTATTTTTGTTCCTAAGCTATGAGCACAAATACCATGCTAAGGTTATCGCTTTGTCTCAATTATTGTAACCTTCTCCTATGCCCCTGTCCTCAAAATGCCACTTTAAAGTCTTCAGTCAGTTAAAAACGTTATTATTCTGGCTAAACCACTGTCTCAAATTTCTAAAACCCTTTGGCAATTTCCTGTTCTTCAGTGTTTCAAATGCAAGCTCCTTGCCCGCATCACTGAAATGCTGCACAACTTCCCTTTAGGCTCATAGCCTAAATTATCTGCCTTCCACTGCTACGTGCAATAGTAGCAGTCACTTGTTACCTCCTGCTTTTCTTAACCTCTTCCTCCTGTCTGTTTTTTTCCTGCTCTAAATCTCTTCCCACCAACTTTCCTTTGAGGTTGTGTCTCCAGAATTTTTTTTTTTACGCGGTTACCTCCATCAGTGGGCTTTTCAGACCTAACCATTCCTCAAAATGTCTTTCCTGTATCAGGTGCTGTCCTTGCTGAGGAATGAAAGGGAATAATGAAATCCTCACTTACATGCTTTGTAGATGTCATAGAACTTATCCTGCAAAATTCTGTGGCTTGAACAACATGTTTGTGTTGACTGTACATGTTCAGGATGTTGTAAAACTATATTACAATGGGAATAACATTTTGACCTTGCTATGAAGGATTGTGAGGAATACTTTATCAGGCCTTTGAACACAACATTGTTAAGTCTCCAAATCCCACCACAATCCAATGTTTCCTATTTTGCTAACTAGAGGAATAGGATTCTGACAAGAAAAAAAGCCTTTGTCTAATAAATTGTCTTGAATGCTTTCTAGATTCCCTTCCTAGTCATACCAAACGTGAAATAATTCTACTTAACAAATCTTTGTATTTTGACCACTATAAGAGATTAATCAGGCCTAGAATGCTTTTTGTGTATTATTTATCTCATGAAAGATTTCTTTCAGTATGCGTGATAGTACCTGTAGCAAACATTGTATGATTAATGCATGTCTACATAACCTTTAGATATTCTTTTTCTTACTTTTAGATTCTCTGTATCTGTTTCATCTTAGAACTCTAAATACTGTAAGGAATTTTTCTACAATACCTATGTTCATATCCCAAACCCATATATACTCATACTCCAATCTTCAAAATTGCCAAGCACCTTCCTGTGCCTTTGTGGAAGAAGGAAGGGTGCTATGGTCAATGTGATGCTTAATTGTTCAGTGTGGGAAGACTCTGGATAGTTCTGAACAGACCAGAAGTTCCCCTTGTGGTGGCTGTGGTTTTGAGAAGAAATCTGAGCTAACAGGTAAAGTAAGTGTGTAATTATCTCGGGCTTGGCACCACTAGATGGTGTCCTGCAGCTGCTCTAGTCACACAGCGCAGTCCTCGGGCAGGTACAGGACAGGAACACCTCCCTGGCAGGAACACAGCGCGTGCTGCAGGATGAGGGATCAGGCTCAGTGCTCCTGCTCACCTCCCGCTGAAGTCCCCAGTAGTTCTACAGGGAGGCTGGTAAAAGAACTTTGACAAATAACCTTACTTGATAATTACTGATATTAACAGGACTTTTTCTTCCTGCAATGCAAAGGTGAAAGATGGCATTTAATTTTTTTCAAAGCTAAAAAGCAGAATTACAAAATAGTTAAAACCCTGAACATTTTTTTTGTACTTTAAAGCTCAATTCCTTTGTGGTTTGTATACTACAAGAACATTCTATCAGCACTTTATAAAGCAATCTAAGTAAAAATAAAAGCATCCCAGTAAACAGTTCAGATTTTTTGTTTCCTTTTTTACCTTGGTGAAAATGGTGTGTTGTTTCATAAAGACATTGTTTTAAATTTCTCCACACTAGTCTCTTTATGCATAATTGCTAATAGCAAGACATATACTTTCAGTAAACAAGGAGAGAGAAATTATCAGATCTCTAAAATATATTGAAAATCCTACAAAAAGTATTTAAAAGTGGGTGTTTTCAATTTAAATGTATCTAGGAAGCAGTGGCTGGAAGGAGGTGATTCACACTGCACAGCAGTGCAAGTTATCCATAAGGGAGGAAGACATCAGGTCACAGTTCTCCTCTCATTCTGAAGGACAATAGTACAAACAACAATTAAACAAACTGGAATAGATACCTGCTGGTAAGGCTGCAGCTATTGCATGGCTCTGAGCCTTCAGTGGCAGTGCCAGAGGGGCATTTGCATTGGGAAGGCCTTCCTGAAACTCATTGGCTGAAATGTGGATTCCCAGACAGGCCTTCATGGCTTGACAGAAGATGCTGCCCAGATTCCTGCTACCTCTGCTGGGGTTCAGCTGCTTTGGCTCATTGCTCAGTTTGGATTTGAAATCAAGTTAACAAAGTGTAAGAAAGAAAACATTAATTAGAAGCTCCTTTTTTTTTTTTTTTTTTTTCCTAGGAATGCTCTTGGAAACTAACAGCAAATCAAACACAAACCCCTCTTCTAGTTTACACCTAACAGTGTATTTCTCTATTTTCTCATAAACAAACATAAAGATGGAAACTTTTTCTCCTAGTAGTGTTGATTCAAGACAATGTACTTATTTTTCCTATTTTTATTTATTACAATGGAATTGCTAGAATGGATGTAGCTTTAGCTGCACCAATATAAAAATGATTTTGACTGCATATCTATTTTCCCTGAGGAAGAGGTAAGATGGAACAGCACTAACTGCATCATTAGAATTTGTTCTTTAGTTCTTAGGGTAGAATCACAGGACCTACTGTTGGTCTCTGCTCAGTCAGCAGGAAACTGTTATAACAAGGACAAAATATTAAATTTATTTATTCCCCATAGAAAGCCTCCTGTCTTCTTAGACTCACTTAATATAAAAAGAATACATTTGTGTATAATATTCAGACACTTCTGCATTTGCATGGCTGTCAGTATGTTTCACAACATGAGAGATTGACTGTAGTAATGATTCCTGACTAGCAGAAGCTCCTATCAATGACTAATTAAAGATCAGATCATTGCCTTCAAACTACACTTTCTTCAACATGTCTTGCACTGAGGAAAAAATACATTAAACATTTAAATCTGAATGTATTTCAGATTCCTTAATTTATGAACTAGAAACCTCAGTTACTGTGAGTCCAACTGTGCAGAATTCAGAACCATGAAACTTGTAAAACTGTCTTGCTGTACTCTTTCATTCCTTTGTATTTGCTCTCCTAACAGCTCTTATTTGAATGGTGAGAATTACAGTTCTAAGATGAATTTTGGTTCTGCACAGTATGATTTTGAAAGTAGTTTCCTATTATGAGAAGAGAATGGACTAATTTATCACTATTTTTTTAAGAAGTAGAACACTTAAATCTGACTAGAGGCTTATAATGTCAGAATAAATGCCAAAGGAAGACTTAGATCCTAATTGCACTGGTTTTCTATTTTTGGGAATACTTGCTTCTAGGTAAAACATCCCAGGAAAGATAGGTGGATGAGATGCACTCAATTTTTTAGTCACACATTTTGAAAATATGTTCCTTAGCTATCAAGATCATACAAACCCTGTTTGTAAATGCTAAAAAGTAAAATTAATCTTAAAACAACATATCTGCACAACATATTTGTAATAGAGACATTGTCAGGATAAGAACCTCTATATTTAATTCCTACCTTTGAATGTCTACTGGTGAATTAAAATTCCTCCTTTTAGAATTTTCACAACCATTCATTGAGAACTTTTTATAAGCTGTTAATCATACTAACTAGACTTACAGCTGTAGTTAATATTTCCTTATGAATAAGGTTTGTTGTTTTTTTTTTTCTCAATATCTTCCTTTCATGGAACGTTTTGAATCATAATAACATAGAATAAACTTCTTGACAAAAATGTATGTAATCCCATACTCTTAAGGATAACTAAGATTACAGAGTAATCAGAATAAATAATCTTTTTGAAAAATCAGTTTTGCCGAGAATAGTTATTAAAGTGCATCTGTATGAGACAACTTTGGCAAATCAGTGAACACAGTCCATGTAAACAAGCTTTGATCAGCAGTTTCCACAATATCATTATGAACTCCAGTGTTTGCTGTAGGGGTATGATATGATGAGTGAAAGGCAGACAAAAACCAATTCATAATTTTCAGATGGAAAATCACAGTTAATTTGTTGACTGAAAAATAACTACATAAATTCAGAGATGATAAGACATAATAAAGTAGGACTATTCTTTTCTCCACTCACACCTTGAGCCATATTTCTACACAAAAGTCACTTTCCTCCTTTCATCATCTTATTACTTTCCTGGTAAAGTGACATATTAAGCAGGTAGGTAAGTGGTTGGTAATTTTAAAAAGCCGAATATTTAAAAAACTTAGTGTATGACTGATCAAAGAGCTGAATATGAAGAGCAAGGTCTGGAGAGAGAGAGTGTGAATATGCAAAGGAAGTTTTCACATTCAGTAGGGAACAGCTATGAACAGCTACCAAGGGTTGTAGCTCATTTAATAAAGTTCCAAGCAGAGATGATGTTGAGCTTAAATGAAAGGTTGCCACTGAGCAGCATGTTATAGCCCACACTTCCAACCCTGCCATACCATCCTGTCTCTAGGGCTGCTCCACCCCTCGGTGATCAAGTCCCCATTTCCAGCTGCCCTGCCATGCAGTCTAACTTTGGTGACCTCAGTATTCCAAGGAAGGAAAAGCTTGTGAGAAAGACATTTTATCTTCCCTCCATCTCTCCAAATAGAAACTGTAGCTGATGCTACTGACTCAGAGTTTATAACTGGGAGCAGAGAAGTTATGTTGGCAATCATAAAGGGCTGAATGGAAACTAGAAATACCCTTCTCCCTCACACAGAGGTTTGTTTTTTTTTTCAGTTCTATATTCTGCATGTACATTTCTGGCTCAAGCTAAACAGTATAGTGGATGGTATATATTTAGAAGATTGCATATAAAGAAATCATTTACTACGTTAGGCCTTTCTAGAGCTAGACTGAACACACAGGGAAAAAACAAAGACCGGCAGCTGAGCATCTTCCCACAGGCTGCACACCTGGCACCTGGGACAGATGTCAATGTGCTAGGGTCATTCTCTCCATGGAAACAAGCAGATAGGAGCTGGTTATGTCTCAGATTTGTTCTCAAATTTTTGGGCAACACAAGCTGGGTAGTGCAGAAAACAGTAACATTTGGGTTCCACTGCAAATGCAGAGGAGCAAGAACACTGACTCAGATAACTGACTGTCTTGGAAATGCAGGTGGACTCTGGATGTGGCTATCCAGTTATAGCTGAAGAACCTCAGAAACATGAACACTGCTAGATGGAAAATCAAGTATTTGCTCAGTAGGAAGCAATTTCAAGTCAAATGAGGTTACTGTTGGCTTCTACTGCATCATAGCCAGGATATAGGAACCTCAGTCTGCCTCCCAGTTTGGACTATTCACAACTAGTTTGACTAGTCACAAATTATTGTTTTAGGGACATTACAGACTAATTTTAAACATCAACAAAATTCCTGTTAACTTCAACAAGATTTCAGTTGCGATATTTCCTCTATGAATAAGAATTTAGGTTAGCAAAAAAAATCTTTAATAGAACATCTCTGTCTCCATCAGTTTCAAATGGTTTATTTTTTACCTGAATTTGGGTATCTTTCATATGTCATCTGCAACCTTTTCTTTGTAAATTAGTATAATTTTGTATCTCCCATTCAGTTGTATCTGTTTCCTCAAACTAATAATTTAATTCAATCTTATCTTCTATATATTTGTCAGTTACTAAATCCACAAGAGGTTGGGAGGTATAATTTTTCTTCCTTTTTAAGGGACATAAATAATGTCTCTGCAGTTTTGCAATCTGGCTTTGCTGTTTGTGATTTTATTACACAGCATTTCTTTCTAAAAAGCAACAGTGTGAATTGAGATTAGATTTAAACTGAGTCTTTCCAAACATCATGAGAATTCTTCTGTCAAATAAAACTTTCATCTTAATTATCCCTAATAATTTCCACTTTGCAAACATAAGGTCCCTTAATGCCTTTAGAAAATGAAGATTATGAGAAAGAGACTATAAAAAGATAAACGTCTCATTTTGCAGAATTTTAAATACCTTCTTTCAGATAGTAAATCTAACGTTAATTAATACTAGGGTATAATATTAGATTTCTCTCTTTTATGAAAATCCTGGAGAGACTGTTCCCTAGTGTAGTATTTTCTGTGTTATTTTATATATTGGTTCAAATTTAAAGCCAAGAATATTGCTGAAAAATGTCAAGTAACTTATTCAATAGTGAAGCAAAGAACTACTGTCACAATTTAATTAATTTTCCTTATTTAATTATAGAATTATAAATTAATTTTTATTTTCAGTCCTGAAATCCTGCTCACCAAAGTTTTGATCACAGGCATGTGGTTTTGAGTATTTGAGCTGGACAAAAATTCCCCATTTTCTTTAATTTATGACAGCCTCAGTGTGTATGTCTGTGCATGCACAAGTCTGTGTATGTAAATGCACAGAGTGCTACTTCAAACACATCAATACCTTTCTTAGCTAATTATGGCAGCTGCACACCAAGCCAAACACTGTATTCTTAGATAAACTAATACTTTTTCTCCTACTGCAATGCATAATTCAATATGCTAATCTGTCTGAAACTAAAATATCTCTACAAAAAATACAGGCAACATTTTTTGTTTTATAACTGTTGCTACTTCCTGTTGTAAATCACATAAGGATGCTCTTGGAATGGAACATACAATGGCTTGTGTATAGAAAGGAGAACACGAGTCAACATCCAGACAATAGCAACACAGCAGCTGAGCTTCCATGTGAGAAAACCATCACCCACACAATAGTTAACATTTCTTCCTTACACTCATTACATTTATAGAGCCAAATCAGCCACCATGGCAAAAGAAACATATTTAAAATCAAGATATTTTTAATATTAGAGATTAGGAATGATCAAAACTCACCATGAAGACAGGAAAGTGAAACTCTCCTTCCTTCCTCTCTGAATGTTTTTGTGATTAATCTGAAATAAGTATATTTTTTTTTCCAAGGCAATCTTTAGGGCATGTTGTTGAAGTTTTCTGTGGCTTTAGTATGGCCTAAAATTAGCTAAGTAGATGTGCATTTTTTTACCTCCCTCCACCAAAGAATGAGAGAAACAACCAAAAATACCCAACACAAAACAAAACCAAAAAACCCCAGAAACAAAAAAAAAATATCCCTAAACCCCAGAAATAAACAAACAAACAACTCCCTCCACAGACATGTGATAAGGCAAAATAAAGTTCTTTATGAATGGTAATGCAGATTAATGATTTGATCTCACTGTAAAATTATTTCCTCCCAAACAACAACAATAGATAATTTTCTATGTTTACACCCTTTATATAAAAACCTCTTGAAAGTCATATGGTACTTCTGCATCCTTGAATTACAGGAAGGATGAGTTTGGAATGGTTCTCTGGAGATTGTCTGGTCCAGTCTCCCTGCTCAGTAGCAGGGCCATCTGCAGAGACTGCTCAGGATCCCATCCAGCTGTGGTTTCAGTATCTCCAAAGGTGGAGAGATACTAAAACATTTCAGACCGACCTGTTCACTTCTTCACAGGATCTCCTTCACAAGACCTCAAGCTTCATGACCTGTCTGCAGTGAACAGCTATTTGGAGCAGAACACAATATGAAAGCGGAGGTAAATTATGGAAGAGGACAGGATGGGAAACTGTTTTCTACAGAAAAAAAATATTGTGTAAACTCTAAGAGCTATGCAGACTGCTGGAAAGATCTTTAGTTGTCTCAAACTTAGGAGAAAAAGCTCTCATCTCCCTTTCCTGCTCACTCAGTCTCCAGCTATGGGTGCTTAACTACCTGAAGGAAATGCAGGTGCTTTTACCAATCAATTTCCTTTGCTGAACATCTTGTTATTCAGGAAGGATTATCAGAGTCCTGAGTTAGAATAAATCTGTACTGCTGTATGGAATGCAAGATCATTCATGAAGCAGAAGCAGCCTAGGCAAGCCATGCTGTGGCACCTGGCTGGAGTGTGCTTCTGATATCCAGAACCCACATGGCATGGCTGGGGGCTGAGCACACAACCCAGCTAACTCCACTGCACACCCTGGCACATCTAGAATGTTTCATATCATGGGTTGGTAACAAACCTAATACATTTTTCCCTAAGAAATAATTTACAAGCATACTTGAACAATAGAAATGTTTAATCTGTTTACAGTGGTCAATAATAATCAAGATATGTAGCTAATGGATGATCATAACTGCTTCACAGATATGCTCAAAAATCCAAACCAATATGCTCAAAAAACCAAATCCAAATACTAAATGAAAAATATAAATGCAATCCTTTCCTATAATTTAAAAAAACCCAACCAAAACAGAACTTAAAAAGCTCAGTATTTGCTGCTCATTACAACATCTATGCCTCCTTGTCCCCTGGAAAAGAGGTTAACTTTATACAAAACACTGCATAGATAACTGATGTCATTACTTACCTGTGAGAAAAGCAGAGCCCTGTACACATAAAAAGCTGGTGGAGAGACCAGGGATATGTTAAGGGATCTATTAATTTTGCTAAACACCACTGAGAAAGAACTCAATTACAAGACAATAAAAAAAGAGCAAAAATTCTGGGAGATAAATATCTTTAATCTAGTGTGGAAAGCCATAATAAGAACCAATTTCAAATAAGACATTCGGTAAATATTTTAATAGTGAGAATGATTAACCACTTTAGCTACTGAATGGAGTTATATCTCTTGATTTCTACAAAGTGAGCTTGGAAATCTCACAGTATAATACTTTTTAAAATCTTGCTACTTGGGCTCAGTATCACATTGACTGGATGAATTGTAATGGCCTACCAGAAAGGTTGGAGGTGACTTATTACCCCTTTTTGAGACTTCTGTGAATTAATGAGCTCCCCATTAACTGTCCCTATGTTAATATTACAGCTCATCATTCTCTCTTTCTATATATCTGAATACTATTGGATTGAGTTTGTACAAATAAAAATGTATGTTCAAGGTCAACAGCTTTAAAGCATTAGCACTTCTCTGGCCTACTAACAGAGTCTCAGTTAAGCTCAAAGTGGGACTTTGAATAAAAATAGGAAAGCTGAACATAGGCATAGTTTCTCATATGAAATTTTAGCCTAGGTTTTAATTTTCTTTAAAAGAAACACTAAGCACTTGCTCTTTGGAATACATTTAAATATGAAGTACTTTAGGCTCCTAACGAGTATGCCACTGAGGTGGAATCACCCCAAAAGTATGGGCTGGTAATTATTATCAGATGGCAGTGACTGATTTATTAACTGTGCAGTGAAGGAGCCAAGGTTTGTGTTACAGGGATATATTCCTCATTTTTACTTCCACCATCCGTCATAGTAGAATCTACTGGAAAATGGAGTACAAATCATTCAGGAATTTACAACAGTCAGTTGAGCTAGTTCTGTGCTATATTATTTCTGGAAGTGAATGCCTTTGTTTTGCACCTTAAGGGTTGCTCATATGCATAAATAGCCCCCCTTTTTCTGTTTCTGAATCATAGTGTCCAGCCAATACAAAAAAGATTATGAGGTATGAAAACTGCACATATCTCCACCACAGAACAATAACAAGATCTATACTTTGATTTCCTGGGAAATAAAAATTGTAGCTCTACTTCCTGTCAGCCCATTCCTTTGAACGTGTTCTCTTCATAATTTGGATTTTGAATCAAGTTTAAATGGCAGTTAAAAATCGTATGTGGCAGTACACAATGAAATTTAGCTTGACAGCCTGGACATCAAAACTAAAAATAAATGACTTCACATCCAAATAATAAGTAATAACAATGTTAGCCTGCATAAGAATAGCAGGACTGGATTCAAATACAATATTAATTTTAGGGATATGAGTGACTAGGGAGAGACAGAGGCAAAGAAACAAATCCTTCATATAGCAATAGTCTCTTCTTATCCCCCAGGCAACTGGCTGCCTTTCACCTCGGCGGCGGAGCAATTATGTGGCATAATGACTGCAGTGCAAATAAGCAGAGAGATTTTATTAAACCAAATGAGCAAATCATCTGCGTATTATTGCCATTTGATTGACAGTGACAAGTGTCGAGCAGACACGGATGTGAATATGATAAAGAAGCTTGCAGGAAAGCTCTTGATAATGTTACTCTTGATAAAGTTGCTCTGCAAACCTCTCTAAGTAAATAAAGGGGAAAGAATATGATGCATATTAATTCGCATAGTTTGCAACCTGCCACAGGACTAGAGGAAAAGTTGCAATAGGTTCAGCACATGGCATTTCATATGAATTCTAAAATTGCATTTATGAGTCTCAGACTTTACAATAATATATTAATATTAAAAGTAAAGGTCATTCCACATAACAGTTAAGCTGCCTGAGCTTCAACCTTTATATCAATAACAGACTCGGGTTGGGGGCATGAGGAGGAGGAAAACAAGTGGAATTATCTGAATAAATGTAAAATGTTACTTAGAAAGATTGCTGCCTTTTTCTGGGATGTCCATTTACACATTTGTACTTCCAGTGGACAATTAGGTTTCTGACAGGCCTGCCATCAGAATGATTAAATCAATACCTTTCTTATGGGAATGTGATTCATTGGCATGGACCTTCAGGCCTCCAGGTAAGCCACTCTCACATTAATGACTGCCTTATGACATCATAGCTGCACACAGTCCAAAGTTTCACATCATTGCAGGCAGCGTGGAACTTTGGATAATTACTCTTGGCACATGGAATGAATTAACCAAGGTGACTGGGAAGCTTTGACAGCAACACCCATGGAAGAAAAGCAGCAGGGATAAAATCTCCTGTGCTGCAATGGCACTAACATCATGAATAAATTTGGGCTTACAAGTTGAAATTGTTTTAGTGGATAAACCATGTGATAAATAGATCTTTTTCCTCCACTCCTTCATATTTTTTATTACTTCAGATTTGAATATGAACAAGCCACAGTGTTATGCCACACTTCAGTGAACATTCTTTTGCCATCAAGTACCATCAAGTTGAAGATTTCCACTCCTTGAAAAAGAATCGTAACTGAGAGGAAATGTTCTTGTCATGTGAAGTACACTGTAAAATGTGGAAAGCATTTTTGATTTATGTTGTAATAGTGATTTGAATATCTATTTGGACATATTTCAAAGGGATCAGCTTTGCAAAGTTCTGCATAGCCTGAGCTCATTCTTGTGCTGTGCTTTAACTGTGCAAGTAAACTTCAGCATTCAAGAGCTGACATGCTCAGAATAACTGTAGCCTGATAAAAAAAGACTTAAATTCTCTATAACTTACTTGCATTTTCCAGGATATGAGCCCTCCAACTCCAACAAAAAAAGGAAGAGTAGAATAAAATATTAAGTACCAAATCTGTTTGCTCTAGTACTTGTTATAATTTGTTGTATAATCCATATGTTATAATAAAAAATTACTTGAACAAATGCTATAATTTATTGCTTAAAATCATCAGATGTCCTTATTTCTACAAAAAGGAGCTAAAGTAAAACAAGTTCATTTACCAATCTAGTCCAGTTATTAAAAATTAGTTAGTAATGTTTTGTTCATATGAAAATTAGACTCAAATTTCATACAGTTGGTGGATTTTCCCTGGTTGAAGTAAAATGTAAAAAAAGGATATATACTTTAGATAGATAGATACTATCTACACAACAGGAAAAAACTGTCAGCATTAGAATTTCCTATGCTTCTGGATTTGGAGCTGTTTTAATACTTTGAACGACTTTTTTTTTCTTTTTGATAAATATGTTTAAGAAATATTACAAGCTAGCAATTTCAGGGTGCCTGATATTCTTCAAATTAATATCCAGTTGAATGCACTCTGGTCTTTAAATGGAAAATAAATACTCTGGTTACCACATTTGGATCATCTTCAAAACCTAATTCCTGGCATGCAGCGTTTTTTACCACAAAGCAGTTAAACAAGTATCTAAACAAGTTTATTGAATTCTAAACCATTTCATCCTGAAACTGAACTTTTCCTATAGAATAAAGTCTGAGAATTTACAATTAAATTAATTTTTAAAGTCTAAGTTTTAAATATGAAGTATTTGATATTTAAACTAAATATTAACTACATAAAACAATTTCAGGATTTATCCTAAATCACTTGTGAGCCTTCTGATATAAATTATAGTCATATTACTGCTGTCACTTCCAAAACAGTGCATGTTATGTTGTAAAATTCAAAACTTCTTTTAAGAGAAAAAGATCTTTTAAGAGACAATTTAGAACCCAATGCCATTAGAAACAAAAATGTTAATCATGTATTCAAAGCTAATTGACACAGTGATGTTTGCTGAGACTACAGACAGTGGATTTGAGGACACAGTGTTATTTTTTTTTCATTTTACTTGGATGCTGCTAATTGCATGCCCAGAAAATTACTTAAAGTTATTATAGAATATTAAAGCATGGAAGTTTATTAAAACATCATGCTAATATGTTCTCCTGTTGCCACTACAGTGTGGAGAGATATTAAGCTGGAGTACAAAAGTTTCAAAGTTTTGCCAATCATTGCAAAAAACCAAATTAGTATAAAATTAAAGGCTTTAGTATTTATATGTGTCACTTCCATCACACTTCAGATAGAACCCCGTTTTTAAGAGTGGTGAAGCACCTTCCATTTTTAGTGCATGGCTGGATCTGCACATGGCCCTTCTTTACCTTCAGGCATCTTTAAGATTGTCAGTGAAATGCTGGGTGTGCATGTCTTCCATTGAAGATTTAAGTAATGCACACACAGCACCCTCATTTTTCTGAAAATTTAGAAAGGGAAAGTTCCCAAAGTTTTTACAGTCAGAAAAGTAGGACCGAGAAGATGAATGAATTCTATGTAAACCTTACTTCTTTGTAAAAATATTATGATCCCCTAAAAAAAAAAAAAAAAAAGAATATCTGTGATTATAGTGCAAAGCTGAACATTTTGCAGAAGGCAGCACTTACAGAAGGCAATCTGTTCACTGTGAGAAAACAATTCAATTTTATTTCAAAAAATCATATGTCTGTAAATTCTATGCAGAATGAGTATAGATAGGCAAGTGGATAAATTAAACAAAACTAGACATTAACCTTGTCATGACTCCTGGGCTGTTTAAAAAGTTGACTCGCTTTGCAAGCCTGCTTTTAGGGGTATGCAAATGTCAGGTAGTCCTTTGGGGATACAGTCTGTATTCCTTGCTTTTGTGGAGCGAGAATTGATTCTCAAGTGGAGTAATGTTGACCATCCTGCAAGGAAAGAAAAGGGAAAAAAACTCATATCTTAGCAAATGTACAGCAGAAGCCAACCATAGCTTGCCAATGTAACTGGCCCCAGATCCCTAATATTTTATTTAGGCAAAACCTTTCTTTGTTCTGGAGTTCTTACAAAGGTTCCTGAGCAATCCCAAGCAATCAGTACACTATTACTGGTCTTTGCTATTTCTGTTAATAAAATTGACTGTGCTAGGTTGCATCCAAAATAACTTAAGTTTAATTAAAAAGTCTGAAAGAAAGTGTAGTGAAGTGAGAAAAGAAATACTAAATTGTTGTTAGAGAAATATCTACATGTTGAACTGGACCTGGCCACTAAATCCTGGCCTGGATTCAGCTTCTCTGGTAATATGAAAGCAGGGCAGCATATGACAGTTCTAAAGTAGATGGGAGAACTTGGCTACAGTTATGTAGATAAGATAATTAGATAGCAAAGTCATTTTTGAATGGCCTTTCTTACCATGCAGGCTGAGGCTGTTCTCACTCACAGTTTGTGGACTAATCTTGGTCACAAGAAGATGGAAATATAAATACATTTCAAGTCATTTATGCATCATACTATCCAAGCTTAGGATCACATGCTATCAGTCATAATCTGCATTATTATGACAGTCTGTCACCTTGCTGTATTCACTGTGAGAACTAAGAATTATGTCTATAATAACAAAAAAATTGCCATTGAAAAAATAACATAGAAGCATTCAAACCAAATCTTCCACTGCACTTCAGAAATAATGAGATATTAGACAGAGGAGGCACTGACATGAATCCCTCTGTGAGGAGGATCACAGTATTTGTTAAAGTAGGCAACAATTTAGAATTAAAATAAAAACACTAAACAAAAACCAGTTAAATTACACTTTAGGCAAGTAGTGTTCATCTGTTCTGTGAGCTGTAGCTCTGCCTCAGCTCCTGAGAGTTCAGTAATATCTCTAATGATGATAAGTCATGATTATGATGTTTTCCATGAAAAACTGGAGAAAAAAGGGGTGCTGTGTCAGGGGTTCTGTTAGCTCAGGGGGTGAAGTGATGCTGCCTCCTGGGCATCCCTTGTTGCCTGACTGAGCCATGAGCTGCTGAGCTCGGACAGGTCCCAACAGCCAGCCCAGCCAGGAGAGCACCTTGCTGCAACAGAGCTCACAGACCACTGGGAAACCAAATCCTGCTGCAACACACCCTGCACAACACAAAGATAAAGGCAGTCGTAAAACAAACCTTCAGATTGCCTCTCAACGCTTTCGTCCATCCCCGTTAAAATAAATACCTTGAATGTAAGAATCATCATTTAAAGAAAACCCCCTCAACCATAACCAAATGCATTAGTCACTCTCCTAGAAGCTATCATTTATTTTGGTACATTCTGTGATACTGACATTATTGAACTTTAATAGGCATGAGATTTTTCTATATTATTATTTTTTAAAAGAAAATACAAGGTTATTACACATAACTTTTCATAAAATAGGAAAGGTAAGAACTCAGTTGCACAAAATATAAACTACAACTGCCTCTTTATAAATTAAATTGCAAATATTTGGGGGAAAAAACCTAGAGGAACAAAGGGATAAATATGTGGCTGAAAGTTTAATTAAAGATTACAGAATGGATGCTAGAGTCCTAGACAAGAGTCCTAGAATGGCCACTCATTACCACTATTCTACCTCCAGAAAAAAAAAAAAAGGGAGTGGGATGGGGTGGGGATATTCTGAGAAAAGAGAAATCAAAAGGATTGTGTCTGAATCTCAGCATTGCCCTTGTATGCATTTGGGACACAGGTAGGATCCATGCTACGTCTCTCAGGCACAGTCACACTCCCAGCTCCACCCAATAAACTCCTTCACAAATTGCCCAGCTTGTGGGATGACAACTTAGACAAGGAAATCCTGTTTAGATAATTCCATGTCAACATATTACACTCGTGTTCTGTACCAACCCCCCCTAACTATTACCAGTAATTTCTCAAAAGAACTGAAGTAGGTGGTTGACAATAACAGTAAAAGGGTGTTGGATTTTTTTTTCTTCCTTTAATTCAAACCCTCAGAAGGAGGAAAACATGCCTCCAAACCAATGAACATGCAGGTCTACTAAGCCCAGCATATGCTTAGCCAGTGGATGCATTTCTGTTGCTCAGGGTGGCACCAGAAGTTACATGTTGTATTTTTCATCCTCTGCAGTGGTAATTTCTTGGTCATTTACCTCCTCAATAATAATGTTTAGCTGAGTAAAATAATGCTTTAGGCTTTAAGTCTTAAAGGCTCTTCCCCCTTTGCCCCCCTCAGTAGGATGACTGATTTCAGCCCTTTAGAAAAATAAGCTTACTTATGAGACATTAGTGGCATTATTGCCTCCTTTAATATTCGTGACAGTCTCCAGCAAATGTATCACAAGTTGGCATTTATTAGTGCTAGGCACAAGTAAGGGGCATGTTATTTGATTTGAATAACAGCTTGGAGCTACAGTTTGAGTCCAGAAATATATTAGTCAGAAACAATCTCATTTAATAACACAGAAACTAATAAAAGAAAAGTATTCCAACTGATTCAAAATTGAATTTATGAATATTGCTTAGCAGGATTAATGATCAAAAACTGAACCTGTTTGTCATGTTATAACAGACTTTTCTATTTAAATGCAAAACTAGAAGTCAATGAGTCCAATGGATTGTATATTGCTTTGAAGAAAACCAGTTCATTTTACACATAAGCTTTGAAATTGGCAATAAACTTTAATTACAGGGTCAGATAATCAAATTATAATCAAATAGCCTCACATAAAATCTGTGTTTGAAATTAATGAGATACAATTCTACTAGTCTGTAATATTGTACCTCTGAAACTTACTAAAAGACATTTCATTTTCATTTAAAAGTCACCTTAAGGACTTTTCCCTCAATTTCTTCTGCATAGCTCAATTTTATTTGGAAATGTCTCATTTTCAGACCACACATTTCTAAAGATTTTTGCATATGGAAAAATCATTTGTTGCTCCACAGATTTTTTTTTATTGATAGTAAGAATTTTAATATAGTAATATTAGAAATCCTTCAAGTAGATGCATATTTATGCATTTTTAGAGAAAGCCACAGTTGGGATAATAAAGCTGTATAGTTGTTCAAATGCACACACTTATTAAAATTTTTATTTAAGATGAAATTTTTGATGACTGATCTTAACTTGCAAGTGCAAACATATATGCTAATGTACACTACTGCATAATCTAATTCTTCCTGGGTATACAACCATGATAATTTCTCCCTGCATGTCTTACCTTATTTGGAAGAAGAAATATATCTTATATTTAAAACAAAAGATACAAAGAATAAATCCAAACCCACTCTGGCTTTCTTAAAGATTTGCTGCTGTGTGGCTTCAGGCAAGTCATATTATATTTTATAGCTAAGCTTTCTCATGAAAAATGGCAGTTACAACTTAGTACAGCTTCAGTGCAACTTCACTGGGTTTATCATGGGTTCTTATTAATTGTACAATGATTATCAAAATGAAGATACAAAATTGTTGGATAGATAATGTCAGACCTCATTAAACATGCAAATGTAAAAGTACAGAAAAAGTCAAATACTTCTAAAGCTATCATTCTACTCAATGACAATACAAGTGCTTGATAGTGCACAATGCAATTAAAAAAAAAACAACTGTGCCTTGTACTGAAGTACAGTTGTAAAATGTTACTACTAAGCAAAACATTTTTACTTTTAAAAATTAAGTTATTTCAAGTTAAAAAATAGCAATTGTCAAAAATAACTATTTAATACAACTAGTCATCTGCTTAGATGGACTGCAACAATGAAAAGTAGATCCTTGCACAAGAAAACCACCACTTAGTAAACTTGGGCATGAATTTATATAAGAGTAGTTACTACGTCTCACTTAGGCCCCATTAGGGCACTGCAGTCTGATTACCTCCATTTGCCAAGAACTAAGACCATTCACACACCTTATTGCAGAGCAGCATCTCTTCCTGTGTTCAGCCCCTTAAATTCAATACTGACTTTTGGAGTACACAAATGAATCTCTAGAAAGTTAAGGGAACATTACAACCACTCTTGTTGATTTGTCCCATGTAAAAAGCAACAAAATCTCTTTTGAATCACAACAGAGATTTTTAAGAAATTGTCACAGTTGCTCAAAATTGTTAATATCAGTGATTATTACAGGTCATACTGTAGATAATGAGATAGGGTAGGAGCTTTAGTCATTCATTGTTCAGCCTTGCCTGTCCAAGATTATGCCAGAGAACATGCATCGTATTTGGGATAGTTTTAAAAACCCTGAAGCAGTGGGGACTCCCTAACACCTTGTGTGAAGGTAACCTACAACGTTACCCATCTCACCATTACCAAGTTTCTTGTCCTTCATAAGTGTGGTCTTCTTTCTGTCACTCAGTATTATTAAAACCAGAACTTACTTCTGTTTGCTGATAGCCATGGCTGAAAATGTACACATTTTACATGGTATCTCTATCTTCCATGGACACAAATGGCTTGTGGCTTCAGCCATTGTAAACCTTTGTCTCCTTCATTTTCTGTACATGCATTTAACCAGAAAATATCAATTATAGTCAAACTTCTGTCTGTAGTACACTTGACTGGAAAAGAGGGAGAAATATATAAGAATGCCAAAATTATGCTTCCACTCTGGCATCAATATAAATTCAAAGTAACAATATCAAGCTCAAACATGCAACTACTTTAATTCTGGCTGACATCTCCACATCATAACACTTTTGCCCTGCAATGTTTCAAAGCTGTGTGTGTTTCCCCATCTCTCTCAATTTCTGAGTGTTTTATTTCCTTGCAGAGGACAAAAGCCAATAATGGTAAGTAACAGCTTATCTAGTAAACATTTAAGCTGCAACAACTCAAATTGAACTTGACAGGTTAGCAATTCAAGACAACAGGTCATGAGAAGAAATGAAAGAAGAGACAAAGTCAAGGACTGGCCTTGCTCACGAGACTTTTATGAATCCATTTATACAGCAGCACTTCCCTGGATGCTTTGCAGAATGGAGAGAAAGTCCAGTCAGGCACTTTACATGTCAAGGCTTAAACATCTTCAGATGGATGGTTTGCACTCTGATAGTGACAATGTAGG
Organism: Toxostoma redivivum; assembly: GCA_013397375.1. Taxonomy (NCBI): domain Eukaryota; kingdom Metazoa; phylum Chordata; class Aves; order Passeriformes; family Mimidae; genus Toxostoma; species Toxostoma redivivum. Next base: position 1,499,943 of record VXBI01013933.1, on the reverse strand, counting down.
CTGTTTTGAATCATGCTGGTTAAATGGGGAATTCTGATGGTGATTAGAATCAGCAAGATACCTCAAGTAAAAAAGTTTTCCTACTTTTTCAACTCCAGCTGCTCAATTTTCAGCAAGCAGTAAAATTAACTAAGTTAGTGGCATAGTTTAGCATTAACATCACAGTTACCATAAGCTAAATATTAACAAAAGTTTACGGTATATAGAATTTGGAAAGAAATAAAGCTGGAGGAGAAAGTAATTGTGAAGATCTCACCTGTATCAGAGTGATCAGGTGAACTGCAGCTCTCTGCAGTGACTGTCACACACTAAGAACAACCTGGAAGTTACAGGCAACTCTGTTTGCCATTTGAAGAACACCAACTTGTTCATTTTATACAACATTTCTTTAGCTTCGAAGTTTTGAGGTTTTTTTCACATCTTCTGACTTTTACAGGAAAACACGTGTTTTGGATAGGAATTAAAATTCTTTCTCTATGAACACAATTCCAAGTTGTTACTATTGCACATACTATTGCCCCCTTTTTTAACCTCAGTTTTGAAAAAAGTACAACCAAAAAGCCCCACTAAAACCACTGCAACAACGAAAAGTTTACTAACTTCCATTTGTTTCCATTTGAAAAGAAACAGATGCTGAAATCAGGTGTTTTTTTCCTTTAATCCTGTATATATAAAGAATGTTCAACAGTTTTGAACAGATGGAAATTGTTTCATTGCTTCTTGCTTCAAAGTCTTTCTTAGCACATCATACAATCATTATATTGAGGCAATTTTACTGAAATCCTTGTTATCACATCATCTATTCTTTATGAACAACTCCTAATAAAGTCTGGGGACTCAAGGTATCCCATCCATTACTTCTTATATGTGTGTATCAGCATTTTATTGGACTCCTCAAAGGAGTTCTGCTTTTCTTTCTCCTAGGATTGTCAAGTCATGCTTGGAAGCATTACACAGAGTACAGCTAAGAGTCCTTATCTACTGGAGTGCTTTAACTCTTGCAGAAATAAACATGATTTTTATCTGCAGGTTTTATACATAGAACAAATTATTTTCTTTCCTTTTTAGGAACTTCATTCATGAGAATAGCATTTCTTCAGGTCGCTACCAAACACTGCATGAAATCCCTTGAGGGTATTTGCAAAGGTTATGTCTAAGCTCTCTAGATTTCCTCTCTAGCAAATTATTCCACTGAAAAGGTGGTCTTTCAGGGGGTTTGGTTAAATTCCTGATCTGAGTAATTTTGCAAACAACCTGTCTTTTCTCTACAGGCTAGACAGTCCAGAAAACTTACTAAAACAATATGTCTTTCACCTCAGCCCAAGTGCAACCAGCTTCACCTTGCTTTCTTATGGGCTATTTGGTGAAAATGTCCAGAGTAGCAAGGCTGTGAGAACCTCTCCCAGGTCCAAGCATAATGTGCAAAATGCCAAAGTTTCGGCAGTCCAGCAGCTTAAAAATCACATTATCTCTTTATCTCCCCCAAATTAACTACAGTCTGATATTACAGGTACCCATCACTGGAGAGGCCTAACCAGCATAATTAAGTGAGCACACTCACAGAGGGGGCACATCCTGTTCATGTTTCTGTGTGTCCTGTGATCTGGCATTCCAACCCTGTTCATCTGCACAACGGTGCCCTGGCCTGGTCATCAGCAACTGCTTTTCATATCCTGCATAATACTTCATATCTCATGTTAAGCTTTTATTGTTAGAGCTCAAAAAGATACTTTTCCAAGTAAACTGTTTAACAACTGCTTTTTCATAGGCAGCAAAAATTTCAACATCCTACTTCCAGTTTCAGCAACTCCTGGGTCTAAAATAAAAAAAGGCTTTTTTAATTTTTTTTTTTATTTTTTATTATCAAGTTCACTCATTCTTGTCTTGCAACTAGCAATCCAATATACTTGCAACTAGGAATCCAAATCCTACATGAATGCAAAAGTAGCATTGCCATGATTGTGCTCCAGTTTGTGGCAAAGTGTGGTAGATTTGCAACTGCTTGGCAAGTTTCCTTGAGAATACCTGAATCTACAGAACCACTGAATGAGAGGCATGGTCTACCCTGATCATAAATTTGCAATGAAGAAATATTCCTTAGCCATAGTCATGAGTTAGTTTTGCAGATTTTGCTTTGGAAAACTCCTGCCCCCATGTGTCCTCCCCCTGACCTCCCACCCTGGCAGTAAGTGAGCAATATCTCAACCCCTTTGTGTTCCTGTGTCAACACTACCCCCAAACTGTAAGTGCTAGCAGCTGTGCACAATATGAAAGGGGGCTTGAAACACACAGCCTAAAACAGGAGCAATCACAAGAGCCTCTTTGACTCTCAAAATGTTAAATCACACACTGCTGATCACTGGAATGGTTTCCTTTCTGTACCCAACTTATGTAGTGGTTTTGCTGTTCTGGCCAACCTACAAATGAACTTTTTGTAATAGGAGGCCTAAAAACTCTGAGCATATGTGAGCATCCAAAGAGTTGGCAAGTTTTGAACAGCCTTAGCTTTCCTTTTTTTGTGAAAGTTTCTCTTTGCTGATTGTATGCTCAAAACAATTTATTTGTTTTAAATCTATTCACATTTCTTCACATTGAATTTTAAATTCATACTGTAAGGTTACTGTGTTTATAAATGTATTAGTTTCTGGTCATCAAAATTTTCCGCGCTTCAAAATACATTTTAGGTAGGCTGGAAAAAAAAAAAAGAGTACAACAATGTTCTATAAATCTATAAAATGTGGTGATACTTACGACACATTAACGAAAAGGCATCACTTTAAATGACCAGAGAACAGTCCTTCTCTGCAAGCAGGCTCTTTCTTGTCTTCCACCTTTTATTCTATTTGCAGTCATCATCACTCCAGATAAGCAGGACAAAGCTGCCACAGTGTTAAGGGTATTATCTGCTCATGAGTTTAAATAAAACTCCAAAACTCAACAGAAAATCCCTTCAAAATTATTTTACTGAACTCCCTAACATCCAGTACTGCAGTTCACCTAACATCCAGTACTGCAAGATTTTTCTTCAGTTAAACTGTGGTGCTTTTTATGCCTCACTGAGTTGCAAAGATATTTCCCTTCCTCTTACTGGAGAATGCTGAGATAACTGAGAAACAACTATTTCTCCCATATTTTCAAACTGCCATTAGCTTGGTCTTGTTGCTTCGGAGCACTAGTTCTGACTTTTAACAGGATAGTTTCTTTAATAAGTTTTCTGGACCTCATTTAAGAGGGAACCACTGCAATGGAACTAGTGTATAGAAATATTTTTGTGCCAACATCCATCACTTTTTTCTTTTCAACACTTAGCTATTCCAGTACCTGCTAGAGCTCCTTGTTACCATTTTGCAGTTCTTGTTTCTTTCCTTTGTGTTTCCTCCTCCTCACAAGCAGTGAGGAAACAGACACACACCTGTTCTGGCTTCATATCCCCTAGAAAATTAGCAAATAGTAGTTCTGAGACACAGGTCACCAGAGGGTTCCATCACCTGCTCGCCATGATCACTGGGCATTCTCTTGCTGGGCACTCCCCTGCAGTAAATCGGAAGGTCATGAACCTCACTGCCCTTGAGGTACTGGCAGCAAGGACTGAAATTTGCCCTCAGCTATTGCTGAGACCTTTGCAACTGCTTGGAGAACTACTGCAAAGAGATACTGAGAAAGAATTCTCTTCGTGTGAGATTTATTTCAGAAGAAATCTGAGAACTGTATTATTTTGTGTGTGTGCTATTTTTAAAAAAAAGTTACTAACCAATGAAAAAACCCTAAATTATCTTTTATCCATTATTTAAATTAATTAGTCTTCCAATTATAAAGTTCAGTGTTAACCTTTGTTACTACACAGTCCCATTTTTTAAAAAGACTCCTTTTAGATTTTTAAACATACTTGGTCATGCTCAAGCAAATGCTTTTCTTAGCTAGCATTATGAAGGTGTAGCTAAACTGTCATCAGTACAGATTAATTCTATATAAAAAATGCAGGAGTAATCTCGAAGCCTTGTCCCACCCACTTCATGTATGTACTTGCTTAAGTGTGAGACTTCCAGAAAATTATGTCAAAGCTTTGTATTGTCCCATTTTTAGCCCTTTTTATTGCTATTTTTTATATTTAAATATTTTTCCTGATAAACTACCTCCTTCTATTTGTTACACAAATAGAAGAGAAGAACAAGATTTGGGTTTTTTTTTTTTTTGCTTGTTTTCACTTATATAAGATTAATTATTTAATAGATTAACATAGAGACATAGTAAAAAAATAAACTCTTGCACTTCCATATTGCTCACCTTCCTGAAGCTTCCACCTTCCTCACTAGTGGCTGTCTTCAATTCTGCTTGACTATTTCAAAGAAAGGGAAGACCTAAGTCACATTCCAATTCATATGTTGACAGCAAAAAGTACCAAATATGAGAGAACTATTTCAGTCATTTCGTTATAGTGCCATAACTGTTTCTAAATGTTATTGGAAATCGAGGCTGAGGATTACATGCAATCTATTTTAACTCAAGGTCAATAGTGGCTTAAAATCAAAAGGATACAAGAGGTCCCTTAAATACACTTAGATTGTCAGTACTGGAATGGTGCTCATCATCTGAGGAATGATGTTCTTGAAGAGCCTCTCAAACTGAAATAGTGAGGAGGCAAAAATCCTAAGTATTTTAAAAATGGAATGTGTGAGTGGGATTATATGATAACATTCTCTGTGCCTGTTAACCTTTTGATAATAAAATTACTTGATATTTAAGCCAACCCTACCAGAATACTGGTATATACTGGTATATAGTCAATGTAACCTTGCCTGCTGCTTTACTGGAAATAATTAGAGATCAGATACTTTAACTGTGGCTGCAAAGCAGCCTGAAGTATGCTGACCCAGATAAAAGCTGAGTTTATTATGGTAAACATGGTGAATCAGTGCCCCAGAAGCTGAGATCACTACCATCCATAATAAGATTTGCTTCCTCATGACTGTAGATGGAGCCCTAACATAAGTAAATACTCTCTTGGCAATACAAGTTTGGAATTTCATAGACTATATTGAGGCTTTTCAGCATTTTTACTTATTGAGATTTTAATTTTCAGAACAAACAATGTGAGAGGCCCACTGTTTTTCTGGTTTCTCAATATGCCAAACTGATTCAGCTCTCCTCAAAAATCCAGGAAGAAAAGCAGTTGTTCAACTTTTATTCTGTCCTGCAATTATCACCTAATCTAACCTTCTCTAACAATTTCTCTGCTTAAGGGCACCTCTAGGGTTGTCAGACCAGCTGAATTCATTTAGAAAATGAAATCCAAACCTGGCTAGTCTTATTCATCCCCTGCACCCATTATTCCTTTCATAATTTTATGCCACTGTACTAAAAGGCAGGGCAACAGCACATTTTGTGGATTTTATTGTATTACATTTAAAACATACTGCTGAAATATGACTGCAAGTTTCTTGGTGAAGAAGGAGGGGTCTCAGCACCATCTGACTGAAAGATGTTAGATAAAAGAGGAGCTATTTATAGGAGTAAAATATGTCTACAGTTATTACTGTGGCTAACAATACAGGGTCCACCAGTATAATTAATCCTTTCCTTCCTATAACTCACTTGTTCAAAAAACAAAGTATTTTGTTATTCCTTGCAGCAAAATAAACAAAAACTTTCATAAAACAGATAAGCAGAAATATCAACACAATATATTCTTTCATAGATATTTTGTCTGTTTCACGCTTTAAGAAACAATTGGTATCACAAATGTTCTGGAAGTTAAATAGATATGCAAGGATTGTTGGTATTGGATTGGTATTTGGCATCTAGGACTGAAAATGGAAAGCTAACAGATTTAGAATACTACTACTTCTTTATTATTATTTTATTCTTAAAAGCTAGTGAAAAACCTGCATTTTATATCCCGATTGTCAAATGTCGTTGGTTCTAAAAGCTGCACACCAAACAGTTCACATTGCCAAAGGCCACTCTCAAAGCCTGAGACAGAAAAAGGAAGGACAGCAGAGTCCCAGGTAGAAGGTGGATATGGGGACCCTGTGCTGCACTGTGGGATGGGACTGGGTCACTTCACTCCCTCTGAAGTTCATAGTTTAGGGTAATTGTGAGCCCATTGCCTTCTGTGCTGACATGGCATAGCTGCTCGACCAGCCCTCAAACACATGTGAACCACAGGTGATTAAAAAGACAACTATTGATTGCAAATATTTTATATCCCTTAAGTTATGTGAAATGAATAGGTACATGAGTTTATTTTGAGACTGAGGTTAACTTCTGCTAAGCATGTGTGAAACTCACAATTTTACACGCAGAATCGTCAAAACACAATTTTTTTAGTACATGTTCATGAAAGTAAATTTCTAATTGTGCAGTAAAGTTGTACAATTATCAGCCCATGTTACATTACATAATGATGGAACCAGTATCTCAATTTGAACCACAGTACTTCCAGGTTCAATACACAGACACTGAATATAGATACAGAAGGTGAATATAAACTAGAATTCAAACTAGTATTTAGTTAGGTCAATTATATTTTCTATGCATTTCATATAAATTGTATATTTAATATCAGTAATTGCCATGAAGATGATTTTCAGACTGAAAATTATTTGCTGATTCAATTAACATGTTATGTTAATATTAAAAGCTCATGGGAATGTCTAGGTTTATTGCATGCTAATGGATTCTCAGACAATAAATATGATATATTTTATTAATTACAAGTAGTTTCTTTCAGTTGGACTTGGACAACAAATGTACTTAAGTACTTAAATGTACTATACAGATTTGCAGCTTAAATTTGTTAATTTGCCATATTTTGGAACCAAATACTCAGTAGTCATTTTTAAAAGACAAAATTTTCTATAGAGAGATGATTTTTTTTTTTAACCAAGGAGCTAAAAGTTATTTTCTCATGTCTCAGAAAATTTGCTTAAATGACTGATAATAACACTCCTCAGCTTCTTTAATTTCTTTATTCAATCATAAGACGGAGGTATCTGGTAATTTTTACATATAGTTTTTTTTTAACTCAAGGAAAAGCAGCCTGTACAGACAAATATTAAATTTAGTCTGTCCAGATGCTGAACTGTGCTCCAAGCTATACTGTATGAAATATCAAAGATGTCTGTGTGCTATATTTAAGTACAATTTTTCAGGTTCTACTTGATTAAAATAAAATTAAGTTGTTTTTAAAAGCTAAACTGTCCAAAAGATGCCCAGTAAATTCCTGTGTGAGCTGTTTATTATTTTAATCTGTAATCACTTATACAATCCTCTCTAATAGAAGTACATACTGTTTAACATCAAAAGATCTATTTAACTCTCACTCTTTATAAAGATAAATACAGAAATGAGCAGAGAGAAAGTGAAGAAAATAGGTTAGATCTGTCCTTTGGTGACAGAATCAATATATTTAAACCAGCACAGCACAGTTCAGAGAACTCCCCTTAGAGCTCCAGTGTTTCTGAGCAGTTATTTGAGCTTCTGCTTCATTGCATGGATCACATTGAGAAGTAAGGAAACTGGATTTACCTGCAGCATCTTTGGGTACCTGTTGACCCCCAGACTGAAACATTTATCTGCAGCTTCTAACCCTGCAGCAAATACAGAACCTAATTAGGTGTAACAAGATAATCTCTTATTTCAAGAAATTCATTAGCCAAGTAAAAGAATCCTCTAACTAGAATAGTTATAGCAATTCCTTTTATTAAGATCAATATGCTATTTATTTATTTCATAATCTGCTAGGCCTGTTTAAATATATAACAGTATAATTCTTTTTCTGGTGTTCTGGCTTACATTAGATAACCACTTCTGGATTTTATGCAAGACATATGGAAAAATCCATCACTGATTTACTGCACATTTCCACACACAATCAAACTAATATCTGATCGCTCCTGAAGACGCAAAACCCTGCTTGGCAGTGAATACTTCAGCAAATTTCCAAACACATGGGTGTGCACAGTCTTGTGCAAGAAAGCTTCTGATAGTGCAAACCAATACACTGCAGTACGTACTGGGAAGGATAACAAAAAATAGTTGAGATTTATTTTCACTTCAGAAACTACTGCAACAGAAGCAATTGCAATAAAACAAAAGTACTGCAACAGCTACCTCCAATACTATGTATAATGGATTCTGAGTTTTATAATTATCCATATGAAACACCTTGAGAATTTTTCTTTATTTTTAATAGCTCTAGAAGACAGCAGTTTTGAATGCTAGTCATGAAGATGAATTTTTGGGTGTCAGCTAAATCTTTTCCATTCTATTCATTCTTTTGGGTGACTGCAGTTATCCATACTGATGCCTCCAAGAATAAAAGGTGAATACTCTACCTCAGCATTGTTTTCAACTTTCTGTTCTGAACTCCTTTTTTAATATATTTCAGTTAGGTCCACAAGGCTAGTTTTTGTGTTGCCACAGCAGGTGGAATGACCTTTACCCTGTTCCTATTTTACAATGTGTTTTGTGAGACTCTTGACACTTTACTTCAGACCCCATTAAGAAGAAGATACTGCAGAAGTTATTGTCTTCTGAAAATAAGATTTAATTATTTTCACATTTAATTACAGACAAACCTAATAATTTTCAGTCAATCAGAAATCCATCCTCTCTTTAAGGACACAAGCATTTTTGTATATTGGGGAAAAAGTAAACAAGAAAATAAAACAGAGGCTGCAAATCCTCATTTGGGAAGTGTTTAACTGCAGGGCATAGTTCACATATGGTTTTGCATCCTCAACAGTTTTGTGGGCAATATGTTTAATTCTGATTATATGAAAATGTCAAGACAAATTATCAGGGGAAAAAACCCTCAAAAAGTTTTCTGAGGTTAAATGGCAATATGGAGACCCTTTCTTCAAGAAGCATAAGCAAGTATAAACCATTTTGATGAGCACAGTCCCCTTGAACAAAGGAGGAGCCCACTGGAACAGAGCATTTGAAAAGCAAAATCATGCCTTTTGATAGATACTTTCTGTCGTGAACATAGTAGTTAATCCATTTTTTTAGCAAGATTAGCTGTCAGATTAACACTTCACTGATGGGAGTCAGAGTTAGTCTAAACCAAGGATGTGCCTGAAGAATGATGTGCACCCACATGAAGGCTTTACAGAGGCTGACTTACACAACCACTGTGGAATGCAAACCCTGTCTTTTTTTTTTTTTTTTCTTTTTTTTTTTTTTTTTTTTTTGCTAATGCTGACCAGAGCTCTACAAACAGCCATTCTCAATTGCTGCATCATGCTGAGTTGATACAAGCCTTGATGTGGATTTTAACATCCATATGCAGGCCTTGCATCTGCCACACACATCCATGCATTACCTCCAGGGCCTCTATTGTTCTGGACAATATACATTTATATGTTAAAGAACTTACTTCATTAAAGTGCTCCTTAAATACACTGGTTTTATCCATTCAGGAGTATTTGACTTCTGGAAAGCTAAGTTTAAGTAAATTTAATTTCATAATAGAACAGGATATGATCTGTGAACAGCGTATTTTCCTATCAATCAAGGGAGCAGAACCTTTCTCAAGCAGCTGACAGGTGTCAATATTCAATTTAAAAAATACATCCTGAGCATATGGACTTATATCTATCAGATACCAGGAAAAGAAATACAAAGGGAATAATCTCATCTGAATTCAATGATGCCCCAGGTGGAATAACTTGCTTTTGGAGACATCATCTTATAAAAGATTGTACTATAATATGTGGCTGCAGTTTACCAGCATAAATGGTAAATGCCTTTCCTTCATAAATATTTTGTTTCACAATTTTATTTTACTCTCTACTCTTACTCTATTTGGGGCTTTATTTTTCACCCCTCAGCAGGCCAACAAAGCACCCTTATTGCACAGCCTGCATCTGTATCTTTTTGTAATTTTCCAAAGTTAATAAGCAAGCTAAATGAAGGCAAAGCCTGCTCTGAAACAACCTTTGTTCCAATACACGAAGATTTGGCAAGAAAAGAAAGCCTTCCTATGGAAGCTCCTTAGAAGACGAGTCACAGCCAAACATTCCAAGTGGTGTCTGAAGGATTTGAGACTTTTGTGCATAGTCAATATTTGCTATCTATTGGAGCAGCTAAAAGTAAAGAAATAAACTTCCATATTCTTGCCTCAGCTCTCTGTATTTGGTCATGAACTCTCTGAACAGGCCTGGCTTATCTTGCACATGGGCCAGCTGGGCTCTGAGGGCAGCCCCACATGTGTGACAGAGCCCAGGACAGAATCTGAATGTTACCTTTTTAAAAGGACACCCAACTGCCATTTGAGCATAGCTCACAGTGACTGAGCACTAGAAAAACTGTAGCAGTTAGCAGATTTAACCCTAAAAAGCAGCAACAAAAACAACAAAAAAATCTGCAAATAACCCAAAAAAGTTTGTATGTACAACTTCATTAAGAAATTGAATTCACTCAGAAATGAGCAAGCATCAGATTTTAGACCACTGGACACAGAAAAGATGATTTTATGTGGTCTTTTGTATCGAAACATACTTGTAGACAACTTACTAACTCAGGTCAAAAATATTTTAAAACTAGATTTTTAAAAAATTGAGGCAAGGAGCATCTTAAACAAGCAATTTGAAAATACCAAAAGTATTTTCAAGTAGCACATATGGTCTCTCTTTTAAAGTGAAGTACACAATGTGAACACAAAATGACATATTTTGTCAAAGCAATGCAATTTTTGATTGCATGAGAGTTTCTTCAAGTCCTAAGTCTCTTCAATGTAACTAAAAAACTTTATAGGGAGAAGCAAGGGAAATTCTAATCAAGTATTATTCCAATCATCCACACCCAGTGCACTGTGATAGGTAAAGAGTGAGGGAGATGTTAGAGGCCAAGTGTTTACAACCTTAATAATAACAGGTCATTCAACATGTCCAGCTAATTAATACAGATGCCTCACCTATTTTGCATTCTCTCCAACACTAGCACACGCCAGAGTCAATAAATTCAAAAACAACAACAGAAGCAGCAAACAGGGACACACGTTATGTTTGAAGATTTCCTGAATTCACCAGGAAACTCATATCCCTTTTAGATCATGATGAGATTCAATATTGCCCTAAAACTTAAGACTAGTAGCTCCTACATCAAGAATTTATCTCCACAGAGAGAAACAATAACTACTAATTCTATTTGTTCTCTGTTCTAGAAATGAATTATTGACATAAATATTATCTCAGTACAAATGCTGATATTATTTCAGGTTGATAAATGAAGATGGTTCCTGCCCCTTTATTTTATCTCCAAAGCACCAGTGTAAAGGTGGGGAATCATCTGATTTAATGTAAAAGATAATGAAATAGTAGAACAACAGATGAGTAATGAAAACTGACAGGTTTTTTATGTGTTTGAAGTAAAGGATATTTTTTTTGTCCAGTAGAAATGCTGCTTGAATTGTTTCCCCTTATTTAATTTTAAATTTCAAAACAACATTCTTTTCTAAGTAGACAATAGGAACCAAAGCAAGAAACTGCATTAAACAAATCTCTAAAAATCTAACAGGCTTCAGGCTATGCTGTACTTTTTCTTTCAAATATTTCCACGTAAAATCAGATGTTAACTCTGTGAGTGAACCCATGTGCAAACTCTTTATTCATCAGATTAATGGCTGTGGAGCAACAGGCAACTGAACACATTTCCACACACATAAGGTATTCATGACTTTCCAGAAAACTTCACATTATTGCCACTACTTTTCAGTTAAATATGTTGCATCTAGTGAAGAAGAAAATAAATTGCAAGAGGTTTAATGGGAAACTACAGTAAATGTATTGACACTACTAGGAATTTGTTTCTTCAAACAGGACCTTGTTATTACTCTGACAGATGGATTTTTGCCTTTCCATACATTTGAGAAGAAAAGAAAAACCAGCCTTTTCTCTGAGATACTTCAGATTGCCCAGTGTAATATCTCTCTCTGTCGTTGCTTTTATTCTGATCCAAGGCACAATGCACAGAAGAATTTAGTCAGCTTCTGTGCTACAGCAGCTAAGGTATATGCTAAGGGTAGAAATACAGAAGTCATACTCTATATCACATTTACATTTATACTGCATATTAGTACCTGCCTCTAAATTTATACAATGTATTGTCTCAAGTACACAGAGCGATGAACAATACAATGATAAGGTTCTGTAAGGCTTAAGGTTACTTCTGGTAAGTCACCAGAAGGTGACTTCTGGTCATGTTGATCAGAAGGAACGTGGTAGATAAAGACAGGATAAAACATGCTGGTAATGATGCTGGTGTCACGGGGAGAGCTATGAACTCAATCACACTTGATGCAAAGGTGACAATATAAAAGCGAAATTAAAGAGTGACTCAACATTTGCACATGTGGTAAAAGTGAACTATAATAGAAAGTGTCAAGAAGCAAACCCCAGGAAATTTGGAAATAACTCCTCTTCAAATATCTGGTCAACCTTCCCTTAAATTTCTAGGATTAAAGTACATTTTTTAATTGTTCTTTCTCTGAGAAAGACATCTGCAGTACTGCAGGATGCCTATTATTTAGGTTGATCAGTCTACATACTTTCAGAAATACTGAATCAGATCTGTTACTTGGTCTGACCCTGTTTGTGGATCCTTATAAATATGATTGTTATGTTGTTCTTTTTGTTTTAAATTTAACACAGATAAATTTACAGTTGGGATACAGTGAAACCTTACTAAACTGAACATTTTGGGACCACATCTGTTTGGATGAGAGGAAGTTCCAACTTGTGCAACACAGTGGTTGCTTGTTCAAGTCTCTATTTTCACATATACTAAAAACTTCAAAGCATATGCAGTAAACATGAAATTCTTGAAATTATAACAGTGGCTAAAGAACAGTGAGAGTGGCAAGTCTGCAAACCACTGAGTGATAATTTGGTTACTGGGTTACAGAATACTTAAGTCCCATTGTGACCCCAAACTGAAAACTGTGTACAGTTCATGACCTATGGACTGCGAGGAATTCAAGAACAAAGAACCTGAGCTTTTAGAATACATGACCTGGATCGTGCTTCAGCTTTCCTAATGTTAGTTCTTAGTTTCTTTTTGCTCTTTTTCCAGTTTAAAAGTCTCTGCTGTGCTGCTGTCCAAAGCAGGACTTTGCAGAATGAAGTATATTCTATTGTAAAAGTTCTTTTGAGCAATGAAGTAGGAAGCCTAACAACCAGGAAAAGGCTTAATTTCATGTTCTGATATGGTTAAGTTCCTACGAGTGCCTAAATAACAACAGTGTGGAAATAATTTATAAAACATCCTCCTAACATTCTCTCACCCTCTACCCTTTTTCAGCTCCGGGCATTTCTGAGCCACAAGTGCCTTCTAATACTTCTAAGCATTTAGTAAGCCTCCATGGATTTCTGTTCCTTAAGCTTCTCCTGATGTCCCCTGTAGGCATACAAAGCTTAACATTTAGTGCAACATCCAAGGAGAAGCTGCCTCCTGCTTGACATCTCCCTGACAGCACCAATAAATCCTCAAAAAGAGAAACGGGTTTCCTACAGAAGTTAAGCAGTACCAACAGGAGCAACAGGTACTGGGACTGAGAGGAAAGAATGTGTGCCTTCAAAAATAGACCAATAGCTCTGCAACCTCAGTCCTTGCATGGCTGTGTTGCCAGTTTGCCATTGACAGATCCTCAACTCTCACCAACTGCCTCGAGGAAGGGCTTTTCTTCTGTTTCTTTTTTCAAAGCATTTTCTCTGTGCTACACAGTTTGAAAAATGCTTTAAGGATTCCTTGTTGGAAATTGCAATCCAAAGATTGCATTTGAAAAAAAACCCTGTATTTCAATATTCAACAAAAATGGTATCTAAAACTTAATAATAACAATGTAAAAAAAGTTAATAATATCAATGTGATGCCAGTCATCATCTGCTGCAAAGTTATGTTTGGCATTCATTACTAAGTCATTTAAGATCTGTACATGCAAGTTATTCTGACAGACATAATTTGAAAGCATAAACATTGGCAATTGTTTTGTTACCACTGTAGCTGTTTTCAAGTACCATTTGTGCAGTGTAAGTGGGGAAATATAATTACATTGTGACTGGGACAATGCTTTACAAGCTTCCCAGAGGTTTGGCATTTGTGATTAATTTCTTCTCCGTCCTTAAATTATTTATTCATGTAAGGATTTTGACCTGCTAATTTGCACTGCTGACAAATTCTCAGAAAGTCTCCATAGGTAGTGAAGCTGTACTAACTACTTCTATTTAAGGGAATTTACAGTATCCAGGAAAGATTTTTTTAAAACTTAAAAGCTTGTATATTTGTTTCTTAATGTCTACAACTATTTGAACAAAAAATATTTTTCAGATTAACCAAGTGCAGTTGGTACATTATAGAATGATACTCTGCAATTACTGTATGATTGAAATAAGAGCTCACAAAGGGGTAATCTGCAGCAACTAAATAGACCCTGAAAAATCAATATTTTAAACAAATTTGCTTTAAAGATTCATAAAACTATCAAGGATAGAGAGTCCCTCAAAATTAGAAATGAGACACCAATCATTATCTCAATGAATGTTTGTTAGCAAATGCTAGAACCAGGCTTTTACTAGAGCAGTCTTTCGGCTCATTTTCTTCCTCTAACATCTGATCTTCTGTGCACCATATATCCATATGAAATTCTAAAATTTAGAATTAAAACGTGTTCTTTAAAGAAACAGTAGACAAATTAACCTCAAAAGTTGTGAATAACAATTCTGTATGCAAATGTCACATCAGACAGTAGGGGGCAACTTTCATCCACAAGTGGTACTTTGTTCTCTATAATACCATGACACGAAGTGGGTACTTTCAGCACTTGCCTAAGTTTACTGTGTGGTCTGTATCAATTCTGTAAAATGGAAGGTTTAAATTCCCATTTTCTTCTCCAGGCAGTGTGCTGAGGAAGTATCTGGGGTATATACTAGAAAAATGCTGCAAGATAAAATAGCAAACTAGTCTCAAAGCTGTTGAGAAATGAAAGAGAAGGACAATTATATTCATCTAGTTTGCTGTCAAAGGATTTCTGAGAGACCAATCTTAAAAAGATTGTTTTTCCACACTTACATTTTGAGAAATAATTCTTCCCTGGATGAGCAATTTTTAAAAGGAATAATTTTACACCCTAAAAATCAGAACATGGATTAATATAGAAGTTGACATAAATAGCAAAATATTTATTAGTGATTTTAGCATGCATAATGAGATTGTGTTTAACAATTAATTCATATTTAAGAATAAAATGGTGTTCTATCAAGTGTATCAAGTTAGTATCTACTGAAAAATGAAAGTTTTGCCATATATTTCCCCTGACAGCAAATGCTAAAATGAGGCATGCTAACAAAGGAAAAAAAAGTTAGACATAAAATAGTATTTTCCAAATGTGCCTCACTATATTATACAACTACATTTTAAAATTAAAATATTGTATAGCTTATATCATTTAATATGCAACAAACTGGTTTACCTTTCAAAGTTATGTTTAGTTTTTTAAATGATCAGATTGGTGAAAGTAAAGAAATAGAGTAGCACTGAAAATATTTTTATAGCAAACCTTGTCAAGTAGAACAATAACACTTGTAATAAACCCCCAAAACGAGGGCTAGTCTTGCTGTGAGGTTCACACAATGAAGTGGTCAGATCTCAGGTGAGTTTTTAGCAAATTTGGGTAGAACCATGATTTCAAGTGAAGGATGTCAAATAATGGGAACCAAATCAGACAAACCGTCACGCTCCATTTAAGCTTCAAGCTTGAGAGTAAAACACACTGGATGTCAAACTGCAGTAATAAAGTGAGAAAGTGACTGCAGACCTTCCTCCTAAAGTGGCCTGAGATCCTTCAGTAATCTAGGCAAGTAACTAAATTCAAGAGCCTTTGTTAGGGAGTCAGAATAATTTACAATGAATGTATTTTCTGGCTTTAAACCCAAAGAAAATGAACTATATATTTGCTTTTCTCAGTGATGCAGCTAACAATTATTTCTCTAAACGTAACCCCACCTTAAAATATAAATCTCCCATTTCATTTAGTGCACTTAAACTATTTTACTTAATAGACAGAGCATAACATAAACAAGGATTACAAGATGTGAATAGCCTCCACCCTCCAGCAGTTCCCAAAATGAACTTACATTTTCACATTAATACTCAGAGAGCACGTGTGTAACTGGTATCAACAGTACTACAAGAAAAATTAATGCTAAAAAGCATAGTAAAAGAAAAAGCAGACCAGACATTTTACCACAAGAGATTACCTCATGATCCCATAATTTCTGATATTTTACAAATTACTGGGTGGGGTTTATTTGGGTTTTGTTTTGGTGAGGGTTTGTTTGTTCGTTTGCATTTTCTTTTTTTTTTTCTTTTTTTTTTTTTTATTTTGGTACTTTGTTGGAGTTTTCTTGGTCTTTTCACTAAGTCTGAGAAGCATCATGCTATCTTGTTAATGTGTTTTGACAAGATTGAATTCCAGGTGAAATCAAACAGCTGCTTTCCAGCACCCTCTTTGTCTCCCCCTAATGTTTTTCTGTCTGTCCCCTTTCATGAGCTGTGTGCCAGGACTCAGCTTCAGTTCATTTTCCTGCACACTTGTGTCCAGAGTTTGATTTCACATGGACAATAGATGATGTGGCTGAGGAGGGCCATCCTGGAGGGACCAAACACACTGTGAAGTTCAGTTGTGTCCTGCATCTTCCCTTTGTACAAAATAACCCCTGCGTGACAGACTTCCTAGTAAAGTCCTGGCAAGTATGCTTCCAAGGCAAAAATCCTGCAGACATTTATGGAAACCTCCTTTTTCTCTAATGTAAAAGGTTCAATAGTAAAACAGGCCAACGAGCAAAGACAAAACCATATTCACACCATCCCCCCCCATCCCTCCAGGATCCCCCCTGGGCATCCCTTTGCACCCAAACCCAGGCCTGTTACTGATGCTGAGGAGAAGCTCAGTGGGAAAGCTCACCTTGGATAGGACACCCACTTCTTTACAACACTAAGTGCTCTCTCCATTTTCCTTTTCATTTCCCCATCTTATTTTTTCTTGTTCCTTGTCTCCCAGCATACCTCCCATGTAAATTCCTCACCCAGACCCACCTTTTCCATCCCTTTCCCCACTGACATACAGCAACCCCAAGAAGGAGCCCCTATTCCTTGCAGGCACTCAAAAACCACCAAATCCTTTGCAGCTGAAGTTACTCTCAGGTAGACATAGCTCTTAAATCTCTCAGGTCCTACCTCTGCTCTCTCCTCCACCAGGTGTTCCTGCAGCAGCCAGGCTGCATCCTGGTGGTCTGTGGTTACAGGGATTTTCCTCAATGTGCCTCAGCAGAAGTGGGAAACATTATGAAAAAATTTCCAGTCCTCTCTGCTTCCTCCCAGATGATGGGCACTGATGTGTGAGAATTAGCTTAAATACAGCAGAACAATCACAAGTAGTTATGCTGCTTCTTCATTAATTGTAAAACCTCATTTCTCACATGGCCAGCATAAAAATGGAGGGAAGTTTCCAGTAAATGCCTAAATAATTTCAACTCTTATTTGAATAAAAGCCTTTCTCTCAGTAACACCACAGATGCTTTTATTTGGGACCTATACAAGGACTGTTTCTGTTAAGAGGAAACTATTCTGTTGGATTGTCAAGCCAATCTGTTGCCCTCTTAACTATAAGCTAATTTTTAGAGCTTAATCTCTTTTCCCTACACCTTTCTGTGCTCTGTTTTGGCTTTCTTTCTGTTACCACTGCAACTTGCCAAGGTTCACCAAAATTTACAATGAACCAAGTGCAAGAATTAAAGTTGTGGACTTGATAGAATTTGGACTTCCCACTTAACTGCAGTGCAAGTGAAACATAAAAAGTATTTTGATTTGTAGCATCTAGGAAGTTCTTGTCAACTTTCCCCAGAGCCCTTCTGTTGATTTTAAAACAAAACTCACCATTAGTAGAAAACCTGCCTCTCCTGCTGTAGGGAAACTATCCTTCAAAGAAGGATGAAAATGCAGAAACAGCCTGTCTCACACTTAGAGCCTTCCTAACACCAAATTCTGTGCTCTTCCTAAACAGGCCAGCTCAAAGAGAGATACAGAGGAGAGATTCACCAAAACTCCCCACAACACATGCTGCTGCAGGATCCATCAACAGCTCACAGGGCCTCTGTTACAGCCCCTATCATCTGTCTGATTGTGGGTGGAAATAGAATCCCACATAACTTTCACAAACGTCTGCAAAAAGCTCTGTTACTACAGACTTTGAGTCAATCACTAAATTCCATTCTAAAATAAATGGCAAGTTATGCTGACTTGTTTGCCTTAACTATACATAGGCCTGCCAATATATATTGTTGTATCTACTGCATGCTGATACACAACTGGTTCTGTTTTATAAATAGATCCATTTTTGTGCATTTCATCTAAGATGTAAATTATACCACTAACAACACCAATTGGAAAGTTTCCAAATGGGTCTCATTTTGCTATACTAAAATAACTGCTTATTACAGAGGAAAGGTTAAGGAATATTTTCAAAATATAGAAATATTTTCTGTAAAGATTTTTTAATGTTTTCTTAAGTTTTCTGTGTTCTCTTCATTGTTCGTGTACTTTGTGTTTGGAATTAGATGCTGATTGGTGTGTCCTTTCATTTCTCTGGGAAAATTGCCCTGTATATGGTAGAACATCTTCTGTTTTTCATTATCGTTGAAATCAAAGACTATCAGCTACTGTAGCTATTTATACTTATGAGTAGGTAATCAAAATAAGCACTGGTTAACAGTTTTTCAAGAAAAAGAAACTTCACTATTGATTTTTTTTTGTTGTTGTAGTAATAGGTCAAAAAATTGGCTTTTTTTTCCAATGGTTTTTCAACACTTTAGTTCTTGCTGCTTAAATATGTAGGAAATAATTTTGCATCCAAAATGAATGACATTTTGTCTAACTTGGAAAGAAATTATTTTCCAAATCCACAAACAAATCCCTTCTAGATCATGCTCAAGCCCTGTCTTGCACAGTGGCAGATGTTGGACTACTGAAGTGAGATGTATTCAGACACCAGTAATGGTCAGCTGTTGATGTTAGACCCCATGGCTCAGGGCTGTGTCTGGCCTGGCCTGGACACCAGCTCATGGCAGGGCACACAGACAGAAACTGTCCCCTGAGCCCAGAGAACCCTGGATACCCCTAACCCTGCAGGAGGCTGGACTAGAGACCACCTGAGGTCCCCTAACCTGAATTATCCTATCCTGACATAGTGTTGTGACAGAACTACTACTATTGGGATTCATTAGCACTTTTGTTCAAACGTTTGTAATTGCCTATTTCCACAGACAAAATATCCTCAGCTGGTACCTTATCCTTTACCAGCAGCTCTTTTTGGAGATGAAATCTTGCTAGGACTGATTTAGACTTTGATGCTAGCAGATGCTGAGAGCTTGAAGTATGATTCAGCAAGGACCTTAAAAACAAAAAACACTTTAAAAATGCTTCTAAAACCCACAGATGCATGATTCAAGTTCCTCAGAAGTTGCTTGTCCCATTTTAAAAGATGGAAAAAGAATTAAAATTTGTCATAAATACCAAAAAGAAACAAAAAGCAAAAAGCAGTAGACATGGGGCTTACTGTGCCAAAAGCAAATTTTTGTCATGTGCATACTAAGGTACTAACCTGAACTTATATTCTGCAATAATTTAATACATTTCTTCCAATTCAGTATCAGTTGCAGGACTGGGATGTAGTCCAATTGCTAAGAGCTATAACATAAACAGTAATGTAGGTGAAGTAATATAAAAATATCTATTATCTTTTGGAATATCTCAAAAAACTGATGGATAAGTCACTGTTAACACCTGCAAAAAGACCTGTCCATAATTAAAACATATAACACTTCTCTGGCTCTGAAATATGAAATATGGTTTGTAGCACAATTTCAAACCTGTATTTTAATTTATTTCTCAGTTCCAACACAAAACAACAAAATTAAATTTAGCAGCTAATATTTAGTCTTGATATGTTTGGAGACTTCTTGAACTATGACAATGTCTCACTATACCTTAAAATAATAAAAAGCATTTTAAAGCAATATTACTATTAACTTTAATATTGATCTACAAAACAAGTCATACATTTTGTCATGTTATGTCTACTCTTATATAATGAGATAAGCTTTGACTTACTCTATAGCGAGATTGAATTCACAGAGCTGTTCATGATGTATTTACTCTTATAACTTCTGTTCCTAGGTTAAGGTTATAAAAGGTTAAAAGCAACATTTAAAACAGATAAAGTTTATTTGAGCTAAAAAATTTTCATCTTGATCAACATTCCTGGGAACCTGGAGAACAGCAGTTATCATATCACACCAGAAGATATTATAATAAAGCTATAAACTGTAACAATAAATGGAAAAAGATATAATAACACAACTGATCATTTGGCACTGTCATTTCATCTTATGCAGAACCACTGTGGTGACCAAGTTATGCCATAGTAAAAATTCATCTATTTCACAAAAATGAATGGTAATTGAGTAACATTTTAAAGCATGGTATATCTAGCTTTAATATGGCTCCTTTGTACCTTAATCTAGAGATTACATAGAGGCAAGTTTTCTTCAAGTTATTCATTGCTAAAATCTAGACAAAATAGCACCAGGTTACATTTTCCACTTTCCCTGCACAATGTAGCATTTAGAATTAAGATCTAAGAGCATTTTGAAAATTCAGACTACTTAATGCAAGAACAAAACTTTCTGGTATGATTGCATGTTTATGTTGCATAAGATAATCCATTCCATCTGTTGGGAAAATCCTTGCTGAATATTATATCTGTTTTAGCAATAAACATGAATAGAAATCAGGATTATTGTTTTAAAATCCGAAACTGAGTAACAGTGAGCCTTACGAAGAAATATGTCTAGGAACCTGAGGCAAATTATACATGTTAATGTTGGAGTCACCGAGAACAGTTAACACAATGTAACCAAATGTCAACTGGAATACTTTGCAGCAACTTACTGAAGATATCTGTGTTTAATGAATATATGAATGCTTGGTTTCTAAGTTTCCAACTTCAGATGGCGAAGATTAAGTGTTAAGGGTGTTACTGTAAATGTTTAAGTGAGATGAACATCACTGATTTTCTAATTTTACCACATGGTTTATTTCAGAAGAAAACAAGCACCAGTTAACATAGTTCTCCTGCAAGTCACTAAAGAGTCACACACAAAAACTCAATACAATTTGCTTCTTTGTTTATGTGCAGGATATTTAGTTCGGTTTGCAAAGTATTAGAAGAATAATAAGAACCTCCTGACAGAATACCACAACTAAATTTCTAAAAAGCCACTCAGTTAATCTCAGTGTTGAATCTGGCTGTTTCAAATTATTGTAATGTATAATAACAGTCTTATTGACAATATAGATGCACAGAGCCAAAAAAAGCTAGAAATAGTGGCCAAAATGATGAACTAAGTGCCA
The DNA here is from genome assembly GCA_013397375.1 of Toxostoma redivivum. Classification (NCBI taxonomy): domain Eukaryota; kingdom Metazoa; phylum Chordata; class Aves; order Passeriformes; family Mimidae; genus Toxostoma; species Toxostoma redivivum. The sequence goes on along the minus strand of VXBI01013933.1, from coordinate 1,478,475 downwards.
GCCCAAATGACAACAAACATATGGCCATTAACTGAAGAATGGAGGGGTTTAGGAATGCAGCTGTCTGTGGTCTCCTAAAGCTCCAGAGGAATGAAATGCTGTGAGGATTGGCTAAGTCTGGATGGGAAGTACTGCTGAAGATGGTAGGTCCTAAAATGGAGTCAACCAGCAGACCATGATGGAATTCAGAGATTTCTGTGGTCAGAATATATTCATTCCATTGGCCTCATAATGTACATCAACAAATTAATATTGTATGGATGTCATTTCAAAGCCTACTGAAGACGAAGAGCCATTACTGAAGCCATTAGAGCACAGATGGTTCAAACTATATGCAGATATTCATACTTGCATTTCTGCATTATAGCAGGGTTTTTTTCTGTTGAACTGTAATGAATTGTCTCATAATCTATTCCATCTTCTTGCCATTAGCAGGCTTTGAATGTTCACAAATAGGAGCAAAGAACTCATTTTCCAGAGCTTTAATCACACAAAGAGGGAATGCCTAATTCTCTAAATGAAATGGTCTGTGATCACTGAAGCAGAGATTTAATATATCACGGCAAATTAGGTAGATTTTAATAAATTACTTATCTCTCTGAATACTTTACATATGCTTATGAAGAAACATAGCCTGTTTGCAAACAGTGGAAATCCACAGTCTATAAAATCCTTTGAAGAAAATGACAAATAAAAAAAAGTAAATTAAAAAATGAAATGTATTATATCCTCGTTCTCAAGAGACAATCCTTTTGCAGCATTGATTCACAGCTCCATTAAAAATATCAATTAAATCCTTCACTGAGATTGGTTAAAAGCTGTAAAATTAACTTTCCACAGTAGGCAGTAGTTATTCAGATACAACAATTTATTGTATATGTTTGATGTAAGTTCTAAAAGTGACAAAACCCAAATGAAAACAGTTGCCCATCCCTAAAGCCCAAAGTAGGTGAAGCAAAGTCTGATACTCTATGGCTTCTTTTTGTGCTTTGACAAATGTTGACTGCAAGTAAATCATCCCTGTACAGAAAATGACTGTGCCTGCCCTCCCCCTACTTCAAATTATGGTAACCATAAACAGCTGATTATAATGTTAGTAGAAGGGTAAAAGTTATTTAAAAAAAGGTTGCAGTAATTTAATAAGTCCTGCAACTAGCCTAATTTTTTATATTTAATTGATAGGAACTGCATGCATCAAAGAAAACACATACTGAGATTTAATGTGCATAAAATGGATATTAGCATTTTAAAGAGGCAGATTAACACATTAATCCAAGTAATTTTCATATATTGCTTTTAATAAAATCTTCACAGTATAAAATTCTTAATGAGGCTAATCACAGGCATTCCATTTAGCGGGGCGATTAGGGATAACATAAAAGTATTTTTAATCAGTTTTCTAAGGCTTATGGTTTTTTTATTAAAAATTAAAATTTTGACTTGCATTTTTATTACTGTTTTATGCAGGAAAAAATCTTAAAAATGCAAATAAAGCACATCGTTCAATCATGTAGGTATTAATTATTTACAAGACGTTGTCCATTGTGGAGATATTCTTAGCCTAGGGGGGAAATATAAAAACAAACAGACTGAAAAGTATACAAAACTTTACAACTACAAATCAAGCATCCTTTTCATATAAATTATACATTAAATATACTGTAGGAATTACAAAGATCTCATCTTTGATGCACTATCAAGCATGTATTTACACTGGGAGAAGGATCTTCTGTAGGCAAACTCCCTTTCATGCCTCGTAGTCATCTTTGCATTCCCCTCTCGACTGAGGGCAGCGCATGGAGGGCTTCCACTGTTCCTTTGAGCTTTCCAATTACTGCACTATCATCTTGTGAATCAAACACTAGAAAGGAAACATTATAAAACAGCATTAGCAATTTCATTTAAGGTTTCGCTTCTGTTCTGATAATCTTCCTTAGCATTTGGACAGAATAAAAGGCTCCTAGTGTACGTTTAAAAAAAAAAAAAAAAAAAAAAGGGAGAAGTAAACAAATAATAAAGAAATTTTACTTTTCAGGTACTCAGCCTACTGGAAACCGAGCACTCTAAGAACTAGAATGTACATCAATGAAAGTATCAAGGCTGTAATTAACTCTGAAATAAAGAAAACTATTTGCATAATAATTACTTATATAAATTAATAATTTTTCACAATGTGTAAATAAAGGTGTCCCAAGCTCTATTGAAAGCATATATGCATTGTCAGAAATAATTTTAAGTAAAAGATATACCAATTAATGCATTTTCTATACTGTGTGTATGATGGGTCCAAGTCAGCCTGGACAATTATTAGTATTTAAATAGCAAGTTGTTCTTAAATAGCAAGCAGTTTGTGCAATGCAAAATTATTTAAATTTCAAGCTTCTGTGTGTTGTAAAATAGTGAAGTATGAAGCAAGATGATAATTCCCCTAAACTAAACTAACTACCTTCATCTTTGTGTATGTGGGTTTTGAAGTAGTATTTAAAATTTCTATGTTACAGAAATTAGCTGACATGATTTAAAATTGCACTCTTTTACAATATCTAAGTAAGCCCAGAGGGCCAGAATCTCTGCTGCTGTGATTAAAACATGCTGCTAAAGCTGCTAAGTCAAAAATGAGGCTCTTTCCCAGTCCTGCACAAAAAGCAATGAGGCTGCCTAACATGACTCTAGAAGGAATTTGAATAAAAACAAATAATCTTGACAGCATATCTTTTCAAAGCAAATTACACAGCTGACAAATAGCAAGGTTATGTATTTACTCTATTAATTAGGATAAGTACTCTTAGGATATGCAATGATGCTTCATGTTGCAACTGCCTGGCTGCTGGAACAGCTCAGAAGAGATTCAGAGAAGGGAAAACACAGGATAAACCTTCCATCACTCACCCTGCTGAAAGACCTATTGTAGGACAGACTGGATGCTATTCTTAGAGATCCAAAGTATTTTGTACATTCTTGAACAAATCACTCAGTGAACTGTCAACTTCAGAGCAGACTTCAGAGGACAGTGTTGCTTTTACTGTAAGAACAACAGGATAACTATAATTCATGATATCAGAACATGAAACCCTATTTTATCAGTTTTCATATTGTCCTATTATCTCTGAGACTTATTGTTAGATGTCTTGACTATACAGTCTCTTTTTCATCCATCCTCTTGCTTAGTCATGCACTTAGTTGCTTCAAATTTCATGGAGGCCACTTCCACACAACCAGCAATGAAACGAACAAGATATGAAAAAGATCCATGCCTGCAGTCCTCAAGTAGAGTGAATGAAGCTCATGGTGTCTGAGAATGACTACATCTTCATGTGGTAGTGTCCTATGAAGTTTTCTGCATCAAAGTTTATTCTTTTTCCCCCTCAAACCAATATCCATCTCAGAGAATATTACTCAGGAATTCTATTTATCATGCTATTACATTTAATTAAAGTCAATGTCCAGATCTTGAGAACAGATCCTTTTCCAATAAATTTGTCCAAGAAAATACAGTAGCATGCTCTTCTGCCATGATTTGACACATATTAATGCAAAATTCATTTAAATTCTCTAAAATTTCTAAATTTTCAGAAACTATGCAGTGTTATATGTTATGGACGCAATGGAAAACCATAAATGTATAGCATCTGCAGGAAAGAGCAGAAGTGTGGATAAGAAAAAGAATAAAAGTATTTTTAGATGTTACTATCACTTTAATAGATATAATGCACATAAAGTAAAAATCAGCTCGAATGTCTCATGATTGGGGGAAGAAATGCTCCTCAATATTGAAGTGGCTGTCATTATATAATAATGATTAGCTTTCGACAGAACAATAACTAGTAACAAAAACCAGTCCTTCCTGTCATAATAGTTCTCTCAGATGATGATTAGGATTTTTAAGAGTTTTGTGAAAGGTGACTTTCAAGGGTAAGAAATTATATTTGTATCACTAATAATTCCTATCAAATTGGAATTATGACAATGGGAACTATGGCCTTAAAATACAGAACAAAAACAATTTTCCAGTAAGAGACTACAAAATACCTTTTTGGAGGAGATGTGCTTTTGTACAACTACTTGGAGAAAAATTACGGGTGCAGAAAAGCTTAAGTGTTCAGCCCCATTAAGAAGTGCATCAAATCTGTATTATTTTTCCAGGGTATGGAGATTTGATTATTTGCATTTTCCTTATTGTGTTTCTTGAACTTTGAGTATTTACATTCTTCCTTGAGTATTTTAGCTACTGCATGGATGCAACTCATGCATGATAATGGAAATGGTAAGAAGGTCTATTTCTTTCCCTCAATACTCAGCTCCCCATAGCTCAAGTTATGGTAGTTACTCCCAACAGTAGAGGTACCAAAGTCACACTGGCCTGGCATTCCAGCAGGTCTAACTGGAATTCCTGCGTTGCAAAAGGTACCAGGTGTGCACTGTGTCCAGGCTTGGAGCTGGTTCCACAGAGGCACTGCTTTATCACCAAGATACTCTCAGCTTCTTCCCTGAGCTGCACCACAATAGGAAAGAAAATAGAAATGAAGAGGGAAGAGAAAAATGCACCATTGGTAACCATGACCCTGCTACCACAGGCAACAGGAAACTCTAAGCAAGGAGAATATTTTCCTTCAGTCTGTGAGAGGACTGAGTATAAAAACACTCTCCAAGGGCCCAGGGAAGAGAAGATTCCACAGCTCCTACTCACCTCACCTTGCTTTGGGGAGTCACAGTGCAGGGCTGCTCACAGGCTTTTTCAGAGGGCAGCTCATGCTGAACTGAGTCCTAACCAACCCCCCCAGTATTTCATACTGTCTTGGATACAGTTTCATATGGAGGACACAAAAGCTGGAGCTACTCTAGGGGTTATACTGTAATTTTAAATAAGATACAGACATCAGCAATACAGAATTACTGACATCAAATTTTAATAAAAATATATTGTCCTATTACAATGAAGTATGTTGTATAAAATAGAGAATTACAGGAAGCAGACACATTCTTAAAAGTTCTTAGGTTTTATACACTAATTGCTATGAGCTGGGGATGCTGTTTGGTTTTGGTTTTTTTAAACATATTTTAAGGAATGACAGTAATAGTTTTTGCAGACTTTTGCAAACAAATGTGGAAGCCTTTAGTTAATATTAAAGCATTTCTTCTTGACACAATGTCAAACAATTACTTTCACAGTAAATCTTGCAGAGCAAAATAGGAATTTGACAAATCATTTTTAAGCTACAAAAGTTTACAAGAAAGTGGTCTCTAAAACTCACCATGGATGTCTTGTTCAATGGTATTTCTTGGCTTCTTTTTCAAACAGATTCAGCAAAATCAGTACCTTCACATTCAAGTTCCGGTTCATCTTCTGGCGTATCATTGAGCACTGTAAATTTTAGAGTAAACACATTGAGAAAAAATTGCATTCAAAAAGGATTAAAAATCAACTTTAAAAATAGAAAAAAGAATAAACTGCATTCTGTTTTGTATTCTTCTGCTGCATAAACAAGAACTCTTTATCAATTAAATTCAGCATTTTCAATCACAAGAATAGTCCAAGACCCTCTCTTTTAAATCTTCCCTACATCTTTGGTATTATTTAACTGTACTTGAAGGACAGAGAAGTTGTAGCCATAGATCCACAGGCTTACAGAAATGTTTCATTTTTGTTCCCCTTCCTACCACCCCATGGTACAATTCTTGTTTAGATGGCTATACAAACACCTACACAAAATATATGCTTTTCTTCTGTGAACTTAAATTACACCCATAGCCTCCAAGTACGGCTTTTCTTTCAAACACATAATTCCAGTATTGTGTTGGAGCTGGCTTGAATTAGTGGCTTGTGCTGGGGCCAAAAAACACCAAGACTGACAAAATGACAGGAATTTAGAGCTAACATTTGGTATGTCTTGGCAATATTGTTCAAACTGTGAATGTCTGTGAGCTTTACAACCTAAAAATGTTACAATAGGCATAATTTCAAATGTGTAACATCAAGTTAGGTTACATCTAAGGCTACAGGAAAGGATATCTTACACAAAATATGAATACATGAATAAAGCTATGGGTAGCCTTTCTCTCCTACACTTCTCTCTGGGATTCCAGACTTTCTCTCTAGCTGATTTCCACATTTCTTTTCTGTAATACCAGGTGTAAGTACATACTTCCTTGCAAGAATTCCAAACCTACTGAATCGGAAGAAATTTTAACATCCTGTTAAAAAGTACCATGTGAGAAGATAATTGCTAGGCACTGCAGGAAAGAATAGACAACTAAATGAAACCAGTTTGTCAAAAGAAAAGTAAAAAAATAGTAACTGGTTTAAGCTTAAAATGTGTTTTACAATGAAAGCCTGAACGATTATTTATTTTTGTTTTTAGAATAACACTTAAAGGCATTATCACCAGCAGGTGATTTAAAGCAACTGGACAGTAGCTTTTATATAGGAAAGTTTGATCAATTTTTTTTTTATTCCAGAGATAGAGATTTTAAACAGCAAGTAGAATACTGTGCATGAATTCAGTATATTACTGTGAAGTTTACACTGTACGCATGCTCTATTCTAAAACATGGAGGCCCAGATTTTGTTACTTTGGGGAACAATGACTTCATATAGTCTGTTCCTTGGAATAACAACCATTTCCCACCAAGAAATGATGCACCTGTCAGGATCAGCCTGGAAACCTCCTGCATAAAGCTGTTCACTCTTGTTATCACAGCAGGGTGACTGTTAGAAGAACGGATTCCTCCATTCTTCACATATGTCTCTCCTGACACTTGTCAGAAGAGCTCACACTCCACCTCCAGGTCTCTACACTTCAACTGCAGTCTGGCATGAGGAATCAGGGAAGTTTCACTACACAACTGAAATTTCTACACTCTTAAAATGCTGAAAGGCAGGCAACAGTGGAAGAATAAAAAAAATAACTATGACACAGTTACAAAATGTCAAATGAATGGCCAGAAATGTGTCCTGTTAACTGATTTAGAGACTTGAACATGTAAGTAAATAATGATGGGGTTCAGATGCTGGGATAATAATTCTGTATCCTGTTTTTATTCTAAAGTTTTACAAATATTAGCAAGTATATCTTCCTAAAATTAATAAGGAATTGGAATCCCCATTATACAGAAAACAAAACAAACAAAAAAAGTTACCCATGTCACACAAAACAGGTAAAAGAAAAGCAAATATTCTGACAAAATCTCCATATTAATGACAATGACTGTCTGAAAACTTGAAGAAAATATGCTTGTCAAAAGAAGAGAACCATCTTCGTGGTTTGCAATAGTTACTAACCTAAAAGGGATTTCAAACAGTCTTCCTAGTCTCCTACTACCTCATGCTCATGTACTTTACATTTTATATAATTCTATTTAATATAATATTTTTTATTTTTTGATACTGATTATTTTTTCATTTTCTGCAACTAAAGCCATTAGTTCAAATGTGGAACCAAAATCAACATTTCTAATAAACTTTTTAAATTATTCCATATCAATAAATGAAATTGAAAGAATAGAAGTAACTTTACTTTCAAAGCATATATTCAGGAACAGTGAATTCCACTCCAAACAAATTTTAGACTGCATATTAAGAAAAACTTATTCACAGAAAGAGTTGTCAAGCCCTGGAACAGGCGACTCAGGGAACTGATGGAGTCACTATCCCTGGAGATATTTGGAAGTGCAGTGCTGGGTTAACAGTTGAACTCGATGACCTGAAAGTTCTTCACCAACCTAAATAGGCCTCTAAATATATATATATTCCATATAAATTCCATGCCAAACTAACATTTATTTATTTGTAAACATAAACAACAAGGGTATAAAGCCATAAATGCATTATTTTCAGGGTCAAATTGGTTCAATTTCAACTATAGAATTAGCCTATAGTTGCAACTTTTCAACTTCAATAATTTTATATATTATAATAGTATATCTTTTTCAAGAACTATTCATTACAGTGATTCTTCTTTTAGAAGAAAAAAATCACATGTGATTTATCCGTTTATTTATGTTCTAATATGGATCAGATCATTATGAGTACCATTTCCAGCAACATTCATTGTGACAGGAAAAAAAAAATTAGTACACTACTTAATACACATAATACACTGCTTATGCTGCTATAATTTGGCCTAGCACAAACACCAATAAAGTGTCAGGCTAAACCATCTGCAGACAATTTTCAATGATATTTATATCCTTGATAATTTGGTTTCCTGAGCTTTAAAGCATTAGTTAAGTTCAGTTCCTGTTTCAGCTGAAAAAGCTCTGATACTAGTTTGTAAGGCTCATGATAGAAAACATGTGTTGAAGATATAACTAGGCCAGGTTTAAAATGCACAGAGCTAGAAACCTTTTGTGTATGGGCACAATCTTTCCATAAATTTTGTTTCTTGGTGGTCCTCTTGCTAGGATCAAGTGGGGAACTGGACTACTGATGCATTTCCTGTCTTCCTATTCAGTCAATGCAGAACTGAAATTTAAAGACAAGCCAAGGCAGACACATCAATGACTGCAGAAAAAAACTCACCTCCAAACACGGAGGACAGTACCATGGTAGCAACATGTAGAAGATGAATGCTTCTGTCCAGAGAGAAAGCTCACTGCTGTAATCTTACCTCTACTTTCACCTTAGGCTTGTAAAATTATGATTAAAAATATCTAAGTATTTATAGGAGAAATTGCAGCATACTGACTAGCTATTTTCCTTTGCTAATTTATCCCTCAGGGGAAAAAAAAAAGAACAAAAAAGGAGTATTGATCCTCAGTATTGTCAAATTTTAGTGGAACATTATCCACTTTCCTATTCTATATGTTAGAATAAGCCATCTGCTTGCTTATTAAGTGAAGTATTTTTCAGGCTTTTTTTTTAATTTCCAAACCTTCTGCTACTCCATCCCAACAAGTAATCATTTTATTGTGTTCCCTGCTCCATTCCAGTAAAACCTGTTTTCTGGCCAAGACATGAAACTCAGATCTAGAAATGAAAAGAGATCACGCCTCCTTATTGTGGAGTGAATCAGTGATTTGTGAATAAATACATGTTTAAAAGATTTACAAGAAACTCCAACATTTCAAATACAGTCAGCAGCTATACTATTCTCCCACAAATCAAATGAATCTTCAAATTAGTGATTATTCCATTTTAATGATTGATCTTCAAGAGAAAATGCAATCAAAGGATGTAATTGGTTCTGTTTAAGTAACGTACATACTATCACAATCAAAAAAATTGAATAAAATCAAAATCATTATTATTATTATGAAATTGGAAAAGAATAATTTTTATTCTTTCTAATATGTATTCACATAATAGCTGTCTGTCTGTCTAGCTATCTACCTATTTCTGGAAATTCTAGGGCCAAAGAACACTTCCTACGGCTCTTAGAGTCTTAGTAGTAGTCTGAATTCAGAAAGCAACAAAGCAACAAATGTAGTACACTACACTGAGCAGATATGTGCTTTTCAGATTCATTAGTAATGGAATACTGGTAATAGATTATCTCTTTTGCTAAACAAATTTTTTAAAACACACCAACCAACCAACCAAACTCCCAAACCAAACCCCAAACCACAGCACTAAACCAGCATTAGGTGAGGTTGAAGTATTTCATGTCACATGAACCAACATTGGGAAGAAATAAGAGCAATAGTCCCATCAGAATGCACTTATCATTCCTAGCTGAAACAATTTTTTTTCCAGATAGTTAGTTAGGTATTTGACTCTTCAGTCAAACCTCCTCAAAAGAGACAAACAACAAGGTGAACCACAAGCATTATTTACTAAGACTTATAACAGAGTTTTCTAGCACTAACATGTACCTGCCAGTGTGCAGATCTGGCTTTAGAATAGACCTGAGACTCCTTTCTGCACAATTATCTGCCTTAACCACATTTATCACTGCAAAGCAAATCAGAATTACTATTAGTATCAAATGTTTTTCACCTTTTGGAAGAGTATGAGGAAAAGAACAAAGAAAAATAAACATTTCTTTCTTCTTTTTCTAAGGAAAAGCAACAATGCTAGAATCAAATTTGAAAGGTCATGTGATCTAATGGTGTGTCACTGGCAGGTTTATGTGCACACTGTCAAAAATGATACAAGCAGCATCTAAGCATGCCACATAGCTGTCACTTTCTGTTAATGGCAATAGCACTCATGATTTTAAAAGCCAGTGGTCTTTATTGCTTTGTATTTGAAGTGATTTACTGCATTTTCTTCCACTGAGGAAGCCAGTGATAATGATAATGTATGGCAGAGTGCTTGTCCTTTTTGACAGCCTCAGTAATTTAATCCTCCTTTCCTGCCACAATATTTCAATAAGAGAAACCTCTAGACCAATGGACTGGAGAAAATCCACAGCCTGGGGAGTGTCAGTGAGTGCTCTGAAAGCTTTTCATTGTTTTAATTTAAAATACAAACACGAGGACCAGCTTTTAATTTTTGTACTATTAATATGACCTACAGTGAAAGTTAGCCTTGGTTTGGAAAACATACTAGAAGAATGAGAAGCAGGGTTTAAGAAATTTTTTAAGAAGTTTTTGGGAATCTTATATTAGAGAAAGCAGCTGCTTGCCTGCAAATGGTATCAGTCTGCAAATATCAGCAAACTACTGTGAAAGATTATAAAAATTGAAAAGGTGTTAAAGGAATTTTTTTTTAAATTAATAAAGAAATGAAACTGAAAAGGTTTTGCTAGGACAGAACTAGAATGAATACAGCCTCCAAAGAATCAAAGATAGCTCTTCAGAAGAGTTTTCATTTGATTTTATGTGGAGAAGGTAGAGCTAGAAATTTCTCTATCATTAAAATCCAACATTTTTAATATTCACTTTCTTCTAGTTACTTTGCCACTGTACTCACAACAATTCTTTTTGACTCTACATCAACCTTATCATAGTAAGATTTCCTTTTCCCCTGTGCAGACAGAAATCTTCAACGTATCTCATACTGTCTTCTGCTACCTGAAATAAACTTCTTTGTATAAACAGAAAGTATCAACTCTGCTATGGAGCTGAGAGTATTGGAATACAGCAATATGAGGAGATAAGGTCTAAATTCCTTGTAGAGGAATTTTATTGGAGGATATATCTCTACTAGTGCTAGGAAGCCCATTTCCCAGAGCTCTTGATTTTTCGGTTTTCTCCAAAGCTGCTCCCCAGCTCCTAGATGGGCAGCAGAGCTGCTGGTGGGAATGGGTTACTATCACAAACAGCCAGTCCAGTTGCTGAGTCATTCAATCAAAGGAATCTGCAATTTGCCACCTTTTTCTCTGCTAACAGAAAGCAAAGCACTGGCATTCTGTCTTTGAATCCTTAGTTTCCACTCACAATGTCTTACTTTCTTAGGTTAAAAGAAGCTGTTATTGTCATCTGCTGTTCTTTTGGGCATGTGGATGACTTTCCACATGTGCTACTCTCATGGCCAAGTGCTCCTGAGGCCACCACAGGAAGTGATGGGGAGGCAGCAGGGAGACAGATGGACAGGCAGAGAACTTCAAAGGAAATGCCACATCAACAGATTCTTCCCTTTCCCATAAGCATCCCAAATGGAATTTCCTAAGTTTACTAATACTGTATCAAAAACAATTTTAAATGCAAATTATTAACAAACCTAAAGAGTTCAAATTCATTTCACTCAATGGAAAAATTCAGGCTAGTAAGTAAAACATTCAGCATAAGAACTTCATTCAAATCTGGGGAGAATGATTAACCAGAGTGAAAATATGCTTTTAGATCCTGATGAATAACACGCTTTCATAGCACCCCTTAGTACTGCCTGCATTAGAAGCATTAACATTGCTGCAAGGCATGGAACATCTCATATTTCTATCCAATTAATTGCAAAAATAATTCAAAATTAACTTGTGACAGTTTGCCTCTAAAATTATAATTTTAAAGTTAGTAAAAGTTGAAGATTACAATGATCCTGGAAGCTTGTTAGAAATCTCTGCAATTCAAAATATTGCTGTTCTGCTATAGTTCAGTTTTTTCATAGTCCATATTCTAACAAAACTAAACAACTACATGATGAAGCAGGTTTTCATCAAATGAAGAAAAAAATGCTCCACAGTCTTGAGCTTACTGTAGAAAAGGAATAAACACACAGAATTATAACAATGTTCCCCGATACAACATTTAACATTTTAAGGAATCCACTTTTAGAACAGGGATCTTCAGAAGTTTATTTTTAATAAAAAGTACATCTCTTCTTTCCCACACTTCTCCTCTCTACTTCCACTTGTATTTCAAGTTGTTCAAAGAGTCACATGTTCACCTAAGAGAAAAGTTTTTGAGAAAAGAAAGTTTCCCAATTAAATTTCAAATAAAACTTTTGCCAGGTTTCATAAATCTTTCTTCTATTTCTGCTGTTTGTTCTCCAGAACCACTGTATAATTTGGCAAGTTTTACTGTTTTTTTAATGTATGGGCCTGTAGTGTTTGGAAACATCCTCAGATATTCTAATAACTCTTTTCAATGGTAACAAACACAACAGCTCCTCTCAGTCACTATGATCATCAGGAGGTACAACACCATGTCATGGGCAATCAAGAGGTTTGGACCATAATCCTGCACTGTCTAAATTTCCCCATCCAAGTTTCTATTCCAAGACTCTGGAAGAAAGAAAATTATCTTCTAACCAATCTTGGTGAAAAAGTCATAGTTGAAAAAAAAACAATTAATGCCAAGTTACATGCTTGAACCACCTGTGAAAATGGAAACTCATGGGATCTTGTATGTCCAGATCACTGGAACTCTACTTTATTGTTTTTCAACAAGGTTCTGTTAATCTTCTGTATCTCACATGCCAAACAATGACAGTGAAGAATGTGCAAAAGGTATGGGAAAAACTTCAAATGTTTTTAAAGCAATGAATCTCATGAAGCCTTTTGTAGCAGTTAAAATATTTTTAAAATAGTCAATCTGTTCCAGTTATAGATAACATAAAATGCTTTATTTATTATAAGAATTAGTGATTTTTTTAGATTACTTATGGACTTACTCCGATTTTCTCCATGCAAAAATCTAAAAGACTATTAGTTTCCTTCTAAGCTCAAAGTAAATTTCTTTCTACCCATGCAAATCTCATTTTTATTAAAGAAAATATTCAATTAACCTCAAATATTCAGCATACTCAAATCTAATTAGACATGAATAAGAGATGCAGCAAAGCTATAGTAAACACACATGCAGATTTCATTACTATTATCTTACTGGCTTCTCAACTGGTATTATCAAAAGGCAGACTCATTAGGTTTTTCCCCCTATATGCAAAGCTAATCTTGAGTAGAAATTAGACACCCAATTATCTAAGCAAACCTCTACAAATAACAACCACATTAGTATAATGCTGCAGAATACAGTCCTGAAGCAATTAAGACCAAACTCAACATTTTAATATTGATTTGTTGGGATATTTTGAATTTCAAACAGTGTTGTAATCCATACCCAAGCTGTAAATAGAAAAAATTAAAGTTGCACAATCAGTTATGATTAGCAGAAATAATAAAATGTAGCACTCCTACATTGGAAAGCCTTATGAATTACAGAGTCTCCAAAGCATAATGCTATTTTCAAATATCACACCTTGAAATGTATTGAAGTTTTGTAATTACCTTAAAACTTTGAAATTTTATTCTATATTCATCATATCTTTCCTGCATTTTTAAACTTTGCCAAGCAAATACCTAAAATACAACTAGACCATAACTAGTATGCCCAGTATATTCAAAGCAATGAGAATTCAAAAAGCAAGAGAAATTAAAAGCCTTTAGAAGCTTTTATCGGCTAAGGGTATTGTTTCAACAGGTTTTGAAAAAGATATTTCATTTGTGTATGCTGAACTAGAACATCTGTAGAAGTGCCTAAAGAAGCTAAAAAGATGAAACTGTCCAATTCATAAAAAGAGTTCTTATTTATGCAATGTCTTATTTAGCATATGATGCCAAAAATCCCATTTGTCTGAATGGAAGGAAGCCTCAATGAATTCAGGACTTTGCAGAACTACTGTTTTTTTGGTGGGTTTCTTTGTCTTTCCCAAGGCCTTACAAAGATCAATGTCCTTCTTGGAGTTACAAAAGTTAACAATTGCACGGTGGATTGAGAGCAACTACTTTCAGATGTTCATTTATTAGCATATGCAACATGCAGGATTAAGTATTCTCCAGTAAATAGCAATTTATTAGTATTAAATACAGCTGAGCAATTTCCCATTTTAAAAAATTCTTATTAAAGGTACATTGAGTATTCACAAGTGATGATGAAGTCCATTACATATTTTCTCTAAATGTATTTCAGTTGTACATGGTTGGATAGAATGTTTTCCTTTTGCTGTATCATGTATCAATAGAAAAATTAGCTTTTCAGGCTCTCTCCCAAAAAAAAAAAATATGTAAAGCCTAATTGTAAAATGTATGCACTACCAGCATATTTCAATATATAGTGGTTTCCATTTTTTACAAAAACCTACTTTTATATTTTAGTTTATACTTAATAATTGCATCCTTCTCTCAGTTCTTAAAAACCATCATTAATATTTCCCAAAATAGTTGGAAGAATGACAAATACAACCAATACAGAGACAAATGCTAATATAATGTATAGGAAATGGGATTTGTTGCAGGCATTTTCATAACACAGAATTTTAGGGAAGCAAAACACCTGCTCAGGGATAGGTTCCACTCACCAGTGCTATAGTTACAGTCACTCTTCTGACAACCTGTTGAGTTTGAAAGTGACAGTGGAGTGTCCTCTGCAGGGAAATTGTTTTATCTGCATTCTAAACTCAGCTGATGTATTTCATCTAGTATAATTCATGACTTAGTAAAAGCAAGTGATGTAATTTTAATCCAGATTTTTCAACTTCCTATTTAAAAACAGAACACAAACCAAAATAATTATTTTGTGTTTCTTGAAATGTTAACACAAACCAAACATCCATGTGAACTATTGGGTAGTTTGTAGAATTAACAGTGATGGATTGATTTGACATAGACACAGTAAGAATCTAAACTCCATGGTTTGTAGTTAAAAATATTGTTGCAACAGATACTGATTAATGCTTTGATGCTTAAAATATTTTTGCAATAGTCATAGTCTACTGGAGAAGATTAGGTTAATGTCATCTTTATGTACCATGCTACCTGAACCACTGATTTCAGTTGCCATTATTTTTAGCTACACAGCAAAGTGATCCTGTAACTGCTGCAAACAGTTTCAGCAATATTAGGTACCAAAGTTTTCCAAATGGAAGAGAACTGTGTCTACTGCAGACTATATCACATTAAAAAATCCACCAAGTCACAAAGTTGTTAGGCATGTAAAGTACAACTGTATTTATATGGAATTCAACTTCACATACTGAACTTGACTAGTTAAATCAAACATACCTTTAAGAGTTAAAATTAATATCCTAAAATTAAACACAGTTGTTCTTCATCAGACCTTTTCTTATTCTCTTTTAAGCAAAATTACGTTTTTATTTTCCTTGTAAAATTGTCTCACACTCTTCATCAAGGTTTATGGTATTGTGTACAGATACATTGCAATAAGATTTCTGTATTTAAGTGTGAAATGTCAGATTCAACAGAAAGTCACAAGTACTTCCCTAGGTAATTTGAAGAAAGAAAAGCCACTCTGGTTTCCAAAGTGGAGTATGCAGGTGAGCATTCAAAGACAACATTCTTCAAAGAGCAAACACAACATGTTGGAGTACAGAAATGTCAAAAAAATTTTTTTTACTTCCTTCATTTCTTTCAAGTTCATATCTTTATTAGAAATATTTCCCCTATGTGGAAATATTTTGACAATTTTTTATTTTAAACTTAAATCACTTGAAGTATTAATCATATGCAGATTAGCTTTCTAGATTCAATGTTCAAACTGCAAGTCAATATTCTAATTTATTAAGGAGATAGCTTACATTTCCCCAAGCAAACTATATGATTAATCAAACTGAAAAGCAGGTGTATCCTATTGTAAAAATATCCATCATAAAGAACAATTTCCATTGCTGTCAAGTCCTTTCAATATTTGATGAAGTAATTTTACCTCCTCCTTTCAAAAGACATTTCCTTTTATTATGTATCCTAAGACACTTTAACTAAAAACCCAAATCTGAATATTTCAATAAGGTTGTTTTATTATTCAGTAGATTCATGGAAATTTTACTAGGATGACAGAAAAAATTCCACACCATTCTGTCTCCACTAATACAGGTACACGGCTTCAGCTGGCAATATTACTGGGATTAGCATAGAATGATGAAATATTTAAAAGGAATTTTTTTTTCTAAAATCTAATAAATCAAATGACTGCCAAATGTCATTAAAGTGATGGTCTCTGACTTGAATATGCTTTTCATATTCAAATTTGAAAAGAAAGAGATGAAAGCCTGGAAAGGTTACTCAGTTTCAACTAATAACCTCAAGCACTCTACATTCACATGCATAAAAAATGAAATTGGCTCTATTGTCTAATTTTACTTCAGAAACAACTCTTTTCTTCTTGCACTGAACAGATGTATTAGCATCTGTATTTAAAGGGATATGCTGAGTGGTTTTGTTCACCCCAAAGTATTTAGCAGCTATGTCAGACTAGTTTGTACACAGACAGTAGCTTATGAATCAAGTCCAAATACAATATCCTGTATTATAAAGTGTTCCTTTTACATATCTTAAAATTTGTTTGACATATTTAACACTTGTAATTGCATACAGTAGGCAAAGAATATTACACTTTTTCAAGACTAATGGGGTAAATTCAGGTATTCTGCTCTCTAACTTAAACCAAAGCAAAACTGAGTCATGCTATTAGAAAATTATAAGAAAAAAAGAACAAATTATCTTGGAGCTTAAGAGTCAAGACTATTTTGAGTCCCAGTTTTATTAAATGTGAATACAACATATACAAAGCAGAACACAAGCTGATTTAAAAAGATATTTAAGAATAAAAAATACAGAGCTGCTTAAGAACAGCATTAGCTATCATGTCATATTTCATCACTAATACAAAACCACTCACATTATGTAGCCATGCTGAAGATATATGTAGCATCCAATATATGATAGGAATTAATTAAAAAAAATTATATTTCTTGATGCAGAGTGAAGTATGTTATTTAAATCTACTCCTAAGGTTTTTTTTTAAGCCATGTCTCATTTATTAGGGACTGTTCAAATGAACAATGGATAGTTTGTCAACTACTGCCCACAAATAATTCTATTTAATGTGAATAAAATTAGTCTTTACATTTAGTATTTAAAACAAAATATAATACAAAATTTCACCTAACAGGGAATGGGCAGATATTGAAGAATATTAAATGCTTTCAAAAATGTCTCAGAGAAACTGCTTCAGTGCTTTCATTTCAGGTGAGGAAACCAAAACATGGGCAAGATATTTAGTCTATGTCAAAATGCTGCCTCTACTATTTAACACTGACCCTTTGTTGACTCTTTGTAATTAATGCTACCCAAAGATTTGGAAGAATCACTGAAGTCCTTCAAAAAGCTTTAGGATTAGGGTATGTACTAAACGCACTGGACATTACATCCGAATTCAAAATCTCAACTCTTTTCACCTTTCTGATTTCTGAGATTAAAAAACCTTGGTTTAATTCTGTGATTAGTCTTGACTGCCATCTTTAAACAGCTGTATATTCCATATTTTGGTTTCCTTTTTGGTCACAACAAAAGGTGAACACTTCAATATGAAAAGTGGAATTCCAACTGTCTCAAATGCTCAACAACAGTATCAAGAGAAGTTCTTTAAAAAATAAGTTTATGCTTTCTGCACAGAACAGCTGAGTTGAAAATATCTTGCTGAAAATAGGACCAACGTGAAAATAGGACCTAGCTGAAAATAGGACCAATGTTTCTATTTTTACATCCACAGTTTTAGCTAATATATTGCCTTGAAAAACTTAAAATATAGGGAACTTTTAAACTGTAAGATCAACCTGAATCCCGTATCTACCAATGCTCAAAAATATGCATCTTTACTCCTTAGCATTTTATATATTTATTTCCAGAGTTCACTTATTCACTTCCATTTCAAGCAAAGAGCGCGTAAGATAAACTATAAGCTATTCTCCAATAATCACAAGTAATCATCCCTTTGCTATCAATATTTCAATCACTATGAATATTGATTAACAGATATATTATTGAATAGGAAATAATCCTTTTCCTCTATCAAGTGCTGAATTCCTGTGGTCACCTTATTAACAATGTCAGAACAGAGCCACAAAGAGTGCTGTTACAGGAACATCAATGTAATTCATGAGTACAGACAAACATTACTCATTAAGTAATTATGAATAAAGGGCAACACAGAATCATATACACATAAATATTGCAAAAAAATTATTCTAGTCCTGTATGCAGTGATTTTTCATGTGAGGAGAAACATCTTCTGTTTTTACCTTTCCACCACACTTGTGTAGATGTGAGAACAGGAAGAGGGATACAGAAATGCTCTCTGTTCTTTCTCCACATGGATGGGACTTTATCAATGTCAGACTCTCCCTAAGACCTGGGACAGAGATGTCTCCCTGTTGGATAGCTCTTTTGGAGCTGGATCCCTACTGAAGGAAAAGGCACATATAGTCTTTCCCCTGCATCACTGTTTTGCCATGTGCCAGGAGAAGAACGAAATAGCCTGGGATTAGCACCATGACAAGGTTCGATCAATCCCTTCAGCTCTTAGAATCCATCTTAGAATTAAGGACACAATGAACAAACAGATCTTTTTGTGACAATGATGGGAACTGTGGTTGCTGTCATTTTGTCTAGTGCAGAGTCCTAATGCATCATTTTCAAACCAGAGGAAATTAATCTTTAATATCTTCAAAGGCATGAATTACTTGCTACAGCTTGAGCCAATTCAATGATTAGGTACTGGCTCTCTATGCAAATCTGTAATGTGCCAGTCATGCATTCCTTTTCTTTCCCAAATGAAAATTTCTAATTCAGTATAGAGCAACCAAACATTTTAGAAAATAGAAGGTTCTTGAGGGAAGTGTGCTTTCTCACCAAAACCATGACAACTAGACATCTGATCATGAAGTCACATTTGCACTTTGCTCATACCAGAACTTTTGATAGTGCTTCCTTTCTCTTCAGCTTGCCTCACACCCTTTCTGAAGAAAAAAACTGTTCAATGTTTCTCCATAAGTGTAATTGGTTTTAAAGATTTGGTTTTGAACTTTGCCCGTGGCACTGCCTCAATTAACAAATTTTAAAGAGAAACTGTTTCTAGGGGCGAATAAATACAAAAATATCTGGACCTGTTTGATTGGTGACATACAAACTTGCATAATTCTGAATTTTATTTTCTCCCCAAGAAGCTGGGAAATCTACATAAGCAATATTGTTACTGTCCTAAACGAAGGTACACCTACTCCTGGCAGACTGTCTTCAAGAATAAACTTCACTTTTTAAATGTTTAATCACTCAACTTCAATTGATCCATCAGGAAAAATAAAAACCAAACACCAACTCTATCAAATCTCAAAGCCAGTTAGCTACACAGGTACCAAGTAGTCACACAATTAAGAAATTCAAAGGTTCTATAAACTTACAACTACCTTTCATTTCAAAGGGAAGCATAATTCTTAAGTTAAAAAAGCATGAAAGGCAGAAAATTCCTTGAGGAAAAAAGATATCTGTACATTTTTGGTACATTGAATTTACAGAAATAAGATGAAATAAGTAGCAGTATTACGTAAAAACCTAGTCCAAGACAAATATAATAGGATTTCTGCCTTTGTATATACAGCTATGCATGTATTTTTCTATATGTAGATCATAGACTTCTGTCTTGATTCAAAAAATAAATTAAATTTCAAAACTCTGCATTTGAAAATTAATCCATTTAGGAAAAAGGTACCTCTAAGTATTGGAAGAAAGCAGAAGTATCAGTATAGTATTTTCAATTCTAGGAGTGTATCTGTAGTGAAAAAAACTGCATCAAATTGCACATTCTTAATGTGGTTGGGTTTCTTTATTTAGAGTTTTAATACCCAGTATTTGATACTGTGTCCTCTCCTTGTCATTACAGAATTGTGTGAGAACAATACAGACTTTCAAAGAGGAATAGAACTTGATTCTTATAATATGCAAATTTTGAAAAAAATTATGCTTGGTGATATTTATCACAACTAAACAAACTAAAACTCAGTTTCAAATCCCATCCTTTGGTTTTTAGACCTCCAATTAGAAAAGACACCATAACTTCCTTCCATGTCCATAAGCTCTGATAAGTAGTCTCTCCAGTAAGCAGCTGAGGATCATTTGTATTCATAACCTCAAAAAAAAATTTCCAGCTAGGCTGAGACTCCTGCTGATGCTTTTCCTGTGAGCTTATATCTGGCCTTCTATTTAATTTCATATTCTGACTAATTAGTTTTGTTACCTAAAAAAAAAAAAGGGCAATGACTTAGGATTCTGTAGTTTTCAATCATTTCAAAAGCTGGTGTTTGCTGGTTTTAGGTATTATTTGTCCCTCTTCATTTCTTCTATCACAAAGAACGACTTGCAGTACATGCTTTCAATTACAACTTCAAAGTGTATTTGACAAGTGGTAGATAGAAGTTGTAAATCCATCATTTCAGCATAGTGTCTACTCAAACTTCTGCCATCTCACATTTTATCAGTTGCAAAACACAGCTTAGGTATTCCTGGATTCTTTAAACTTTCTTTTACTTTAGTTTCTGGATTATAGTGACCCCCCTGAGCAAACAACCACCTCAAAGATGGAGAATGGCAAATGGTTCTTTTTAATCTCAGACCAACCAGTAGTCTTTGAAAGTACTGACAACAAAGTTTAATAAGTTACTTTTTTCTTACTCTGAAAAGGTGCTTCTGTTTCATAGATTTAATTTCTTGTTTTATTAAATATGTTGGTGCAGTACTTTTACCTCTTCAATTTCTTACAGAAGAAAAGCACAAAGCAACACAGGCTAGTTCTAGACAGGACTAGGAGAATACAAAGGGTTAGTATTTCTGGCACAGTAGAATTAAACCAACTCAGTAACACAGGGTAATACTAAAATCCTAAAATTTAATTCTCTAAATTCAGATTAGATATTTGCAAAACAAGCCAAGTTGACAAAAAAAATTCTGAACACTCAAAAATCTCCCTGAAATACACCAAAGACATTCAAGGCCTTCAGAAAATAAGTGTAAAGAGAAATCAACATCAGCCAAAATTTAAAACTGCAATACAATATCCAAATAATTTCTTTTTAATGAATACAGCTAGCACATAGACAAAAATATGCTATTCAAGTAATTGTACCAAAAAACAAACAAACAAACAAACAAACCACAACAAAAAAAACATAATAAAAGGAATAGTTTTTATTGCTTTGCTATACAGAAGCTTGAAGCTTTACAACTTCTCACCTCAGCACAAGCATGTGCCCTTCACCAGGAGAACCATGAGCACTTGGCATTGCATTTTTGCTGTTTAAGAAAGATTTTCATGTCAAAATTAGTTACAGCCTGAGATCTTAACTTACAGGTACAGGTAATGGCTGCTATCAGCAAACTCCTATTAGAGCAAGAGAATGCACTTCTGGTATGTGCAAGAAAAAAGAGAGAAAAAACCAGAACCACTACCAAACAAATTGGGTTTGCCAGTAATTGTCTCATGGCACATTTTAAGACAACTTGGAAGTTAACAGCAGTAAATTTTATTGTGAAAATTGAATGCTATGCAATTTCCTGAAAGGATTTGGTGCAGACGTGGGAGTGCAAAGGAGGAGGGAATGGAAAAGAATTTTTTAATTTTTTTTTTTAATATAAAGACCATGCCAAAGAAGATGCAAATTCCCAGTTTTGATGTCTATTTTGAGGATCTGAAACAAGGCTTTTAATCAATGTATTATACATCAAATTGATAATGTTAACTTCTGATTATTCAAATGTATGAAATATTCATAGAGAACTGTCCAAACTTTTACATTTCTCAGACTTCTTTTCTCTATTAATTATCATGCCTGGAAGCTTTTTAGTAAAAGCAGCAGCCATCAGCCTGACTGAACCTGACAAGCTAGCAAGGCCCAATTACACTGGCACTCTGTGGCACTTTGATGTACTGGAAACGAAAAGAGATATGGGCAAATTGTATAGCACATTATGTTAATGACTTGATTTAATCCAGCCACTAAACTTTATGTAGCCTGTTAAAAAAGATGCTAACACTAATTATGCCACTTTGGAAAGGAAAGAAGGGGACAAGCATTTCATACCGACAAAGTGAAGCTCATAAATGTTGTAAATGAAATGAAACAAAATGAAGTAATCTATGATTAATCATACATCATAGACAAGAAGAAAAGAGAAAGAAGCAAGTGGTACAGTTAAGTACTGGAAAATCTGTTAGATACCCTTTATGATCAACATATCTAAGAAATAACCATGAACTGTCTAATTTGCAACATGCAAAAACCTCAGTATGAGCTTAAATGGCTTAAACAGTTTGGCATACAACTCAGATTCAGGGGATAATTAGCATAACAATCTCTAAAAATCACAAGTTTTATTTACAGTGTTTGATTACCAGCAGGATATTTATCTCAAAAGATAAAAGGCAGTGATTCGTAATCTTAAAAAAATACAAATTCAGTAATAATTTTGACATGCTGTATTCTGTAATTAACCCAGGAATTTATATCTACCAATGCATATTTTTAAAATCCAATCTGTATCAAGTACACTTTGTCTTAATAGTTCAGAGGTTTTATTGTTTTATCTACCCTTCATGAACATGCATTTTTGTTACCATAGGAACAGATCAATGGAGCAAGGTAGAAATTTATAAACCTGAAATGAATCTACACACAAAGTTCTTGCAGAAGTGCTCTTAAATAATTGTGATAAAATAAAATACACGATGACTAGAAAATTACAGAACAAGTGTATTATATTTTGACCTAATAGAGATGAGTGGCAGTAATTTTAGTTTGCAAAATTACAGGTGAATTTTTAAACATTATACACATAAATGATGCAATTCTGTCTTCAAAAGTACCTTCTGCATCTTTCTGAAGAACGTGTGAGTGATAGCATTCCTAAACCTCTTCTACAGCTTAAAAAAAGAACTGTATCATAGAAAGAAAGAAATATAAGCTATATTTGTCAAACAAAAAAATTGCTTCTTGATGCTAGTCGCTTTGTAGGATGTTTCACAGCCTTGAAAAGAGCATTTAAAAAAAAATCAAGCTACCTCTAGGATATCACATTGCAGAACATTAAAAACTGTGAAGTCTGATAGGATCTAACAGTACAGCCCTGGTTCTTTAAAAGAAGGCTAAGACAGATCAGAAAAGTTAACTGCTAGAAGTACTGTCATCAATTTTAAGTACTAGTTTTATATTTTTTTAACATTGTTCAGTCAACGCTAGATCAAAAAGCATGAAATATTCTTTTATTTATTTTTTACATAACTATCCTACTGAAATACTGTTCAAAGTAAATTTTCCGAATTTGTATTAAAGTAATCTTATTTTTGATATATGTCTTTGTGGTAATTAATTGCTGGTTTTAAGAATAAATCAAGAGAACATGATTAGTGCACTTGACCACAAATAATAATAGAAAAATAAGTACACTGAAGTGATTTGATACTGTACATATATAACTTTACTGAAAACTGATGTTAGATACAGCAAAGCTACTCTCAGAGGGCATTAGGTTTAAAATATTTTTTTTTAGATTTGTTAAATAATTGCCATAAACATTTTGACTCAGGTGTTTAATATTAATGGACAATGGACTTGAAATAATGCAGTCATTGCTGTCAGTTTTTATTGCTTCAAGAGCATCATCACCTTGATCTGAAAAGCATTAGAAGAATCAGTGCGGTTAAACCCCTTTATTGTAGTCCATCTGAGTTTTGCTGAGGAACCTGATAGCAATATAGGTGCTTTACTAACAAATGAAGAATAAGTTCCAGGCAAATCTTCTCTTCCTTGCAGAAGTTAACCCTGAAAATCAATGATCTAGACTGTATTTCCTTCCGGTTTGCTAAAAAAAAAAAAAAAAAAGTACTGTTTCCCAGATGAAAGTTGAGGAGGACTGGAATGATGTAAGTACTGTGATGAATACTGAGGTACGAATAATGTATCCTTTTTTTCTTTGTTAATAAAAAAATCGTTCTATATGCAGGTGGAATATTTCAGAGCACTTTGGGTTTTTTTTTCCTCTGAAGCAAATTACTTATAAACACAACAGGGATTCAATATAATGTTTTCCCAAGTTTTCTATTGTATTCTTATGCAGAAGCTGCAAACAAATGAACATGAAATTTTAGCATTCTGTTTGTGCTTCTACTGTAAACTTGGTATCTTGGATTTGGTTTATTTCAATGATAAACAATTTAAGCTCAGAGGGGGAACAGGATGACCTGCCTTTTATAATCTTTAAATAAATCTGCCTCTTACAACTTTAAGTCACGAATATGATAAGACATACTACCCCTCTCTCTGTCTGAAAGGATTTCCAATAGCAGCATTGGCTGTTATCTGCAGACAAAAGGAGCATATTCATTAAAATAGTCTTTAGAACAGCATAGTTCCAAGGGAGAATATAAAGACATTTAAAATAGAAGCCAGGTTTCCTTTAATATTTTATGAATCTAGGTCAGATACCAGATTTTTGCATTCAATTATGATACAGTTTCCATTTGGGAAGAAAATAACACCACCATATCCACTACCCAGCTTCAGCTATAAAGTACACCAGAATATAATTTCTGTCATGGAGCTTCTCATAACGAGGCAGCTCCCACTGCTAGTAAGAAATGCTTAAGAAAATGGAAAGAGACATAGATTTATTAACAAAATACAGTTACTTATTCATAAAAATAAATTCTACCTTCTGGTTCCAATTCTTCAGTTATTTCTCTCTCATTTCCAGAAGTAATTGATGTTTGGTCAGCTAACTACTTCTCTGACAGATGTGAGAGCTTTTCTCTCTCCTGTTAAATTTCTTCAGCCATCTCCAACTTATCATCTGCTAGTCTTTCTTGTTTAACCTTCTGTCTCATATCTTTTTATATATAAAAAGATAAACTTACAGGCTTTATAACACCCCTTGACTAGTAAAACTTACTAAAGTTCAAAACTTGAAGAGTTATGGCCCATATTCATTATCCAAAACCTTTAAACATTGGTACTGTTTATGCAGCACAGGAAACAATGAGAAGTTGTCAACTGCAGTAACAAATAATTGATACAGTAAAAAGAAATTCTCTAACGATGTATATTTGTGAAAACATAACTATTATAATAATTTGGTACCTGTCAACATATATACAGCTTCTCAGATTTCCAGCTTCATTTATATTTCAGCTCTTTCAGTTCTACAAGACTCAGTTAAAGAAAAAAAAAAACAAAACAAAAAAAACCCACTCCACTACTATCTTATTCCGTTAGCAATTTTACAACTAAATTACACAATAATTTCTGTTTCAGAAGCAAACTAATATAATATAAAAAAGAATTAGCCTTGTCACACGGTACAAATGTTCTCTAAGGTGAAACATCTTTAGTACATAACTTACTCTGAGGTAATCTTACTCCCTTGGTTCCCTTTGAGCTCAGTTAGGTACAATAACACCTCATGAATGGATACAACATCACGGGGTTATGACCAGGATGGAAACTTAGCTAAGTGAATGGTGTTAAACCCTCCAGAAGTGAGGCCCCATGTGCTCTCCTGGAGCAGAGCAGCAGTGCCAGCACCTCCGTCTGCATGGGGCACTTCCCAGAGCTCACACACTCCCAAATCTGCCACACTCCAAGGACCATCGCAGACAATGAGGCCTGGGCTGATCCCCACTCACACATTTCCAGAGCCTTCGAGGTCTAAACCCTGCTTGTGGAAAGCACAAAGGGATTTGATGTGACTTATTCACTGAACCCACGGTAGGGTACCTCTTAGGTTGATGAGTACCTGTACACACATACAAATAGATTCACACGTCACTTTACCTGGGTATGGGAATTGATTATGAATGTTACTATCTCATATCTATAGCCAAGTCATTGTAATAATTGTAGTAATCCTATAGAATTGCTTAGTAAGTGTTAAAATACTCAGTGATTAAGTGTTGCTAAACTCTTTTGCACCCTTATCTTTGCATCCACATCTTGGCACACTTACCCCCCTTGGTATTCCTGACTTTAGTCATTCCAAATTGCTTCTAATTTGATCTTTCTTTGTTTAATCTGTGTAGTAAGTGAGCCTTGCCAACAAACTCTGTTAAATCATGTTTTCACAAATTCATATTAAACTCTGCTTTTGCCAAAATCTTTGATAGTGTTTCTTTAAGTGGCCAAACCACTTGTTCACAATACCTATTTATCTATATGCTGAAGTCACTCCATTTATTCATTATTACCTTCTGCTATATATTGCTAATTTTTGGAGGGAAGGCAAAACAAACTTGACCCAAACAGGAGCAAAATGTGCAGGGCCAGAAGCTGGAATTTCATGATCCTTGCGGGTGCCTTCCAACTCAGAATGTTCTACAATTCTGTGATTCTGTGGGCTGATCCCCCTGTGATCCCTTCCAATCCAAACTACTCTGTGATTCTGTGAATATTTCTGCAGTAGCAATGATAAAAATCTGTAATCAAATGCTAAATACACAGGGCTTGAAGGGTATTAGAACATCTGTATTATTCTGCAGCAACTTAATAGCAACTGAAAGTGTAGTACCTTGGCAATACAGTTAGGAGTACAAGAAGCTCTGAAGTGCCAATCTGGGGAAGGCAAAGACTGCCACTTAAACATTATGCCCACAGGAAGGACAGAAGATGGAAAGCGTTGCCTAATTTTCCACATTCATCTTAACCAAATAATAGTACAGCCCACGATATTTTCATGCTCTGAATATAATTTTTAATTTAGCCTTACATAATCAAGCTGTCAATAACAACTGCCAGTATGTCGTAACTTCATATTAATATAACTTAAGGTATCTTTATTTATTTTAGTATCACTTAAGGCCAATTTTGCAAACACTTGCTGTGGTCAAAGGAAACATTTAAATGTTCAATTTAGTATTAGATGTCAATAAAGCTACTCAGAATCTTAATGGTAAGCACATGATGAACTGAAACCACACTCATAAGAAGAATTATTCACAAGAAGTTGGCCCACTTCATTCCATTATATTGTTCATAGAAATACACTTGTTAAAAAAATACACATTTGAAGAATCAAGTCTAAAAATATTTAGTTACTTCCTGCCTGTGCTCTTCTTTTGTAAACTTTATATATTGCCACAGTGTATGACAGTTGTTGAGATACAAAAAGAGATCACAAAGTCTTAAATATTAACTGAGAAGTTGCCCTACAACATGGGAAAAACACCTATGAAATAATCTCTTCAGTAGATTAGAACAAAAATGCATTATTGTAAATGCACACAGCTGTAAACAAAAATCAGTGTATAGTGAAAATATTAAAAATGTATGAATTAATGAAATTGAAAGACAATTAAACATGGCCAAAGGCTGGTATAGGCTTCATGTAACTTTGTACTGTAAATAGAATAGTGGTTTATAATTTGAGGGAGACTGTCAGATAGGCCTCTTTTCCGTAAGAGCTTTCAATGCAGAGGAGAGAAGAAACACTGAATAAAGGGTAAATATTAACCCAATAGAAGAAGAATAGATGCAGCTGAAAAAATATGAGCCTCATTCAGTATATAATCTGCATTTGGTCAGTTTTTGTACTTAATAGCTAGTCATAACCTTAGCATATTGTACAAATGTTCACTTAAAAGGCAGCTCTGAAATTGCCAGCAATAGAAACAAAACTTTTCTGGGCAATATTCCTGAACTTCAACATAGGTATGACCTCACATCTTGAGAAAATATTAGATTTTTTTCAGAAAAATACCTCTTTCTACTTTGATCTTGTCAAGGATTGCATTTTTGTCTGCTAAATCAGATTTGATAGCCATCTCTAGTTTAGCAATTTGCAGTTTCATTTGCTGTTCCTTTGATTTCCACTGCTGTTCGTGGGTCATACAGAAGACACTGTAATAAAACATATGGCATGTGAAAAACTCTTAGAAATCAACTTCAACAGAAAATAATAAAGAAAAAAGCTTTTAGTGGCACAGAGACCACTGTCATCATGTCTTAGGAATTAAGTAAACACATGCTGGTCTGCTGCTGTTGAAACCAAGGCGCCTTTCTCAGGCTGCGGTTAAAAAACATGAAAGAGTTTGTGGGATGAGCAAAGGAGCTGGCCTTAATTTAGAGCTCCAAAGTCAAAAAGTTGGCAGCATGCAACATTTGTGGGTCTAGAAAAGGAATTCAGATGCATATCCCAGAGTAATCCACAACTCCAAACCTCAGCAACTGACAACTAACAAAACCATTCTTTCCGCATACAAAACCTCTTAATGTAGAGAACTGGGATCATCCACCTGATTTCTTTTAAATCTGTGAAACATGCACAGCATAAAGTCAGTTGCCTGTTCAAAGAAAAATGTTGACCACAAAGTGACAACAGTTTTCTCATACTGTAAAACAACAATTCTGATACTGATTAAGAAGCACATTTAAAGTAATCTTTCTCCTACTTTAAGAAATAAAAAACAGAGGTGGGCCAAGAAATTAGAATAACTTTTTTGCCTGTAACACATTATTTACTTGTAAACTACCAATCTATGTGCAATAAGAATTGCATGGTCACAGAACGAGAACTGCTGAAACCACAACAAAAAGTGTTATTCAGATTAAAACTAAATTAAGTACATTATAAAATTTACAGTGTAATTCTCAGTAGGCAAAAAGACAAAGCTATGCAATGGATTTTCATATAAATTAGACAGTGAGTGGTATAGTCTTTATATTACTATATTTCCATTCTTGTTTACTGGAAAAATGTTGATCTTCACCAAGCACAAACCAGTTGATTCACTTTTGTACTCTGTGAAAAATCAGTAATTGTAGGGTTTTGTAAACAAAATCAGTTCCTCAACTCTTTGGTGAAGCTCATCAGCTATAAAACTTTATATTTTACATACACCACTGTATAAAAAAATCTCCTGATATCTATTTATTTATCCACCTATCCCTTCAAGAGATGTGTGTAACAAGCCTTGACCTCAAAAAGAGAGGAGAACGAAATGCTGCAGAAGGGACAGCCCACATAAGTTCACAGACTACAAGCTGACTGTGAGAGTTCTGAGTGCATTTTTATCTCATATATTTGAAGACTGAATTTAAGATTAAAGAAATAAAATATTATAGTATGACTTGTAAACCCTAAAGTATATAGGGTTTATATTCCTGATCTGTATTTTTCATTAAAACATTATATATCCCTGTATTTTGTCTTTTTCCCATACTATATCTAACCTGTGTACACAGTTCTCTAGGCATAGAGCATTTTAGAGTGTGACTGTTTCCACAGCATGCATGAACTTAAGCAAAGCTTCTAAGTCCTGCAGCAACACATGCATTACTGTCCTATAATTTTGAAGGTCATATGCAGGCAATATAATGCACTGAACCCACTACCATTCCACAGTATTGCAAAGGTACAGAAGAGACAGTGTGTCCTTTAATTGCTTAGAGTTTGATTGGCTTCCATAATGAAAGCATAACTCTCTTCAAAACAAAATAAATACTGTCAGTTTTCATACTTCTGAAAATGTTTTCAAGTTTGAATGACCACAACACCCAGTTATATGAGAATTGATCAGCTGTAGATATGATTACTTCACATAAGGACTAAACATTAGTTCAGTATTTTAGAAGACTGTTCTGGCAGAAAAACCATTAAGCATTATTATGATGGTTGTTAAGAATTTAGATGTTTCAATGAAGAACATGTTAGAAGACAGGTTTTATCTGAACCCATATAATGCTAATGTTTATGTCAGTTTGAATTGAGTCCACATGTGTAGCTTTCTTCTTTCAAATTTTAAGATTACATTTACTTGAATTCATGTGGAATTTCTTTCATATTTACTGTATTTCACTGGAGTTGGAGCCATCTGTGTAACTATAATGGTCAACCACATCTGGCACCATTTCCTTTGGAGAGAGTTTAAGCATTGCTAGATTTGCATTACAAGGTCATATGAAAACAATTCCTCCAAACCTTTTATACAAACGAATTGTTTTCTTGGATACTGACTAAATAATAAGAGTCAACTGACAAATTCATACTTGTTCTTTGCAAACTTTTCAGATCCAGTTCTGCAGTCTTGGCTTTGGCAAAATTACCATCAGCGTCAAATAAATTTCCCAAAAATAACTTTAACAAAGAATGGGTTTATGCACCTTTGCCTCCATTTAAAAAAAGGAAAAAAAAATTATTAATTAAGTGGCAGCTGTGGACACTGGCCTATCTACTGCTAGCACAGGTAAATTGTAGTAAAGTTGCATTGTTAAATAGGCAACCAAAAAAGCTGGCCATTAAATGGTGGTTATATAATACTTCTCTTTCTAATTTGATACCTATACAGTAACATGGAATGATGAAAGATGAATCAATTTTTAAATGACAGTATATGAAAAGACACATCATTTTAGTAAAAGAAATACCACAGTATAGATTTCTGTGCTATAATGGAAGCTTATCTTCAATTTCTTGTTAAGTATCTTTTTAAGTCATCCTGATATGTTTTTAAGGTGAACAGAAAATTTCAAGCCAGATTTTTTAAGTTGATTTATTAGTAAGAATTATTTCTCTGAATAAATGATAGAGAATAAACAAAAACATCATCAAAAATATTTATGACATGGTCAAATTTTGGAGAAATCTCCAGCAATTAACTTAAGTGAGAGACAAGTGACCAACTTCTCCACACAAAACTCTAAATATTGTGATTATACAACTGTTGCACTTCCTAAGTTAAAAAAAAAAAAGTTTTAAGCCATTTTTTCTCATAGCTTTTTAATTTTTAAATTTTTAAGTTCCCTGTAGACCATATAAAAAGTATGCCAAATATTGTAAGAATAATATGAACAAAATTTGTTATCACTTACATTATGCTTAGTTATTGGTATTTTTTTGATAGATATTACACTGACAAGCCAAACAAATTTTATGAGAAGAAATCATCTGATATGAGAAAAGATTTCAAGATCTACTTTTTTCAAGTATTAGCTGTAGGACATGTACCAAATTTTCTAACCCTCTTCCATGTAAAAGACAACACAGGTTCACAATAAAGGAAAAGTTCATTGGAAGGTAATTTTTTCCTTTAATATGCTATAATTACTTCTTTTCTGTAACAGAGAATTTCTGAATCATATCTTAACAATGTGTTTTCATTTTCTTTTTAAGCATTGCTGATAAAACTTATACATCTTATTATGTATATATTTGAAAAAACTCATGTGAATCTACATAAAAATTGTAAGCAGAATCAGGGGAAGTGAAATGGTAGCTATTACCAAAACAACCAAACCACCCCTCAAAAATAAACATTGGAGAAGCTATCAAATATCAGACTTTAGGTAAGTTTATTGAGACGTGCTAGAACTTACACAAAAAGTTCAAACACCACTTCCTTAAAAAAAAAAAAAAAAAAAAAAAAAAAAAAAACAAAACAATAATCCAAACCCAAGATACAATCAAAGGAATATATGTCTACCAAAATGCAATCTTCTTTTAATTACCCTAAAAAATCTACTAGAAATTCAAATAAGAGCTTTTTGAATTTATGTTCAAAATAAAGTGATTCCTACTTACTTTCAATTACATTTTTAAGAAGTAATCTACTATTTCAAGAGAATTAGAACAAATATGGAAGCTGGTCTGTTCCAACAGAGCTGATGAAATACAGCAAAGCACCTGAGAGTTTCCATATACACAGTCATACGATGAACAGCAGCATCAACATGGTTACACATGTGAAAAGCACAAAATATGTACACACACAGAACATGGTATATTAAGATTTATTAAAAAAGGATCAGAATCAAATTTTCTGTATTCAGAAACCCTAACTTACCTTACACAGCTTATTACAGTTTTTCTTCAAGAGTTCATTCTCTTCTTCTGAATTGCTTATTCTTTCCTGTAATTAAAATGAAGACAGAAGTTTCAAGTAATGCACACCACAAAAAGAAATTACAATGAATGCGTGAATAGAAATAGAAAATAATTTTTAGGCAGTATCACACTGTTTTTGTTCTTTTAATATATCTGTCTCTTAGAAGCTTCATAAGAAGCTAAATCCACATGGATTTACATTAGGCCCAACATCTTTTACATGTGTGGGAACTCAGGACATCCCTTTGGGAGTCCAGAGTTGCCAGGACCCCTGTCAGGAAGCTCTGAGACCCTGGCAAGCAGACAAAACCATCTGTGAATTCGATTATGAACCATGGAACAAACTGCCAGCTTTGTATGAGAATCTGAAAGTCACAAAAGTATGAATAGTATTTATCACAGGGTGAAAAAGTAGATTTTAGAATTTTTGGGATGGGGGTTTTTGGAGACAAGATGGAGGAAATAGGGTGGGTCCAGCCTTCCTTCTTCTTCTTGGTCTCCATCTTCTGCTGTGATGTTAGCACTTTGGGATTGGTTTAGAGTGAAGGTGCACTGTCTAACATAGGTGATAGGTATTGGAAAATAACTGTAAACAAGTTATACGTAGTTTGTAGTATAAAAAGATAACACCACCTGAGGGTGGTCAGTGTGCTGTTGGCTGCCTTGCTGAGCGGACCTTGGCTGGCAGAGAGAAAAATTTTATAGATAAGAAAGAATAAACAACCTTGAGACCAAAAACCTGAAGAGCCTTGATTTATTATCCGATGCTGGGGCTGCAAATAAGATCTCTCCCACATCTTGGGGCAGAAAAAACCCAACAGAGACCCCCAGAACATGCTGCTGACATGAAGCTGAGAGTAGCATGTTGCAGTTGATCAACAGCATCTAGTCACATTCTGTCTAATGCTAAACAATATAAAAACTTGGAGCATATATTTTTGAATTGCCTTTTAATAAGTGAGTATCACTCTTAGCTAGGGCATTGCTTTTGCATAGAAAATATTTTTATTGACATTATACAAACACACACCCTTGCTCCAAAACACTCACTACAGCAAGATATGGTTTAAAGACATGAGATACTTAAACCGGGAATATCTGCTCTCCGGGCATTACACTTTAAAGATTTGGCAAAAATATCTATGAGGTAAACTTGGTTCATGTAAAATACACTTACAATAGGTAAAGAAGGTGGTAAAACTAAATATAAGCTGCTACAAAATGCAAGAAAAATTAAGTTTTCACACTCTTATTCCTCATACATTGAAGAAAATGGGGAAGAAACCATTTGATGTTTAACCTCATATCTGGACAACTTGTTAGTGACAACAGAAGTCTCTAAGAGTCACTAGATATAGAAACAGAAGCGACTGATTTGAACTGCTGAGTAAGATGTAACATTGTACTCTAATTAAATCAGGTTCAAAGAATACTAAAAATTAGCAACATGTGATCAATAAACCAAGTATTTCTGTTTTTTTTTTCTATTAATAAGCCACTTGTTTAGTATCAGAATTGACATATCTTATGCTTTAACTTCAAATATTGTCCAAACACTGGTGTTTGGACAATGTGGCACAGGGATCAGGTGTGGTTCACAATTCTATGAAATACAAACAGCATTTAGGTCAGAAGTTTTTCTTTTGAATAGGATAAAAAAAAAAAAAATAGTACTTCCAAATGTGTTTGAAAGGTCTATTCACATCTCCTCCACTGAGACATATCCCAACATTTCATTTTCCCTTATCCTTATGCACAACTTAAAGTAAAAGATTCTAGCTCTTGCCCACAACTTCACCTCCTCTGTCCCTCTGTTTGAAATAGTTACTGATTGCAATTTGTTTTGAAGATGGAATAATTTTAACTGCCTCTCTTTAAGCTGCTCATTCATTTCATCACCTTTTGCTAATGAAGCAGCATGGTTGCTCTTTACATTCTTTAGGCCCTATGAAAAGGAAGGAATATTCAGAAAAAATAGAATAAATCGCACCTAGTATATTTTTTATATATATATATTCTATAATGTTACAACACAGCATATTCCAACAGTGCTCTCCCCTGGCAGTACTTAATGTATATATTCTCCACGTGGTCAACAGGAGACACACTTGATCCAAGTAACTGAATGCATGGCTGGGGGAAGGAAGGTGGCACTCTTGGTGCTCTCATGAACATTAAACCCTCAGTTCAGTCATGATGAAAACGACCAAGAAATACATCTGTTCAGCAATTAAAAGATTTTGCTGTGGTTATGGTGGTTAGACATGCTGACCAAAAAAACACTGCAGCAGCAAACAGAAATGAATGTTGGCCACAGTAATGGTAATCACAGAGCTTGCCACAGCTCTGTTAACCCTTAATTGTAGATATATAATTGTTCCATAATCCTAATACACTTAGTTCTATTTTCCTACTAGCAGTACTTTAAAAAGGGACTTTTGATTTCTTTTACATTTTCAATTATTTCAATGGATAATATTAAGGAACATTTAACCAATTTTAATATTAAATGAAGAATGCTGATAGAACCTATTTTCACATTAGTTAATACTATAGTGGCTACATTCCACAAATGCTTTAACAAAGTCTCATTCATTAACAATTTCGATGTAAATCATATTCAAAATATGACTTGAAACAACAGAGCACAGAAGCCAATCTTCTGTTTAATAAAATTAGTGTAAACGAATTTATGCTAAATACATATCTATGTATAGATAGTGCTTAATGATTGCAGACAGAATAAAGTTACCTTCAGCTTTTTCAATATACTATTTCCTATAAAGTAGTTGAATAGAGAGGCTGAATCTGAATCCTGTTCAAATTGCTTAGGTTCACTTGTGTCTGAATATACAAGAAACAAATAAAACCCCATTGAATAGCAATCACCAACTTGATCTTCAACCTTTCATATCTCATTTCTGGGTTAGAAAATATAATGGAGAATAAAAAATATTAGCAGTTAGTCTTATTTCACAGAGTTAATAAAGTGTATTGCTCATCAACAATCTTTCTTCAGTGCTCTTCTTGCTGTGCCTGTGAACTCTATTGCAATAGCTTCAGTGAATTACACTGTAGAAATAATTTTTTGAGTCTTCATATCTCTCCATACTTTATTTTATTTCTTATCAAAATCACAATCCTTAAAGCCTCTTACCCTTCCAACTGCACAAGTGAACTAATTTTTTCTTTTCCCTCTCTTAGCTTCAATTTTTAACCAGAAGTTCTCTTCCATTTTAACACACAACAGGAAGAAAAACAAACAGTCACCTTGGCAAAGCCAAAGTAAAGACAAGAAATACTAAAACATGCTGTGTTGGTAAATATGTTATATGCCATCTAAACTAGAAATTTTGGATTTTACAGTTATTCATATTTAGTAGACAAATCAAACATTCAAATTATTTGAAATGGAAAAACCATTGGATCCATTCTCTTATAACAAGAAAGAGCCACAGAAAACGCTCATCCTTCTCCGAAATGCACCTTACACTGTGAATATTAGACACAAAGTCTTCAAATACCAGTTTGAGTCCTATGCACATGTTTCCATTCAGCTGCTGCCAAGAAAGAGGCACAAACACTTGATGTTTGTTGTAAATTACCAGAAAGTTGCGTTTGATTCAAAATCAGTTTACTTACTGCTTTCTATTTATGAACCCAAAAAGCCATGTGAAACCTGTCTCCCCTGAATTTACATAGCTCACCCTATGAAAAACCAGATTTGAGCTGCTAACAGAAGAGCTGCTTTGGCAGAAAGGATATAGGTATTACATAACGAGGGGAAGAATGCAAAGTACAGCAAAGGGCAGAAATGAAACAACATGGGGAAAAAGGGAATGGAACAAAAATCCAATGGCACAAGTGCGGTTTAGAATGCTAAAGAGTAAGAGCAGTGAGAGTTTACAGGGATACCTGGTGCTCCCAGGTCTTAAGGCTAAGATACTTTACAGAGCTCTACTGCAGTTAGGATTCTCCTTACAGGAACTCTCCCAATTCCAAGCTGCCAATCACACCACCTCCATATGCACATGCAGTTCTCCAAACACATATGAGAAAAAGCAGGCAAGAGCTGTATAACTAAAACCTACAGAGAATCTACTGAGCAATTACACGTTCTGGTGGTATTTTCATAAAACTGCTGTTCTTATAAAGAAAATCATTACTTGCAGCAGCCCTCCAAAATAACTTCCATGAATGTAAGAACACAAATTAAAATCAAATCTGAGAACAAAATAGCCAAATGTCCCTAACTTTACCAAAGACTGATAAAGTGAGAGGGGGTCTGGTACCCTTTTTTTGGTAAATCAGTATATTTAACTCAAAGCTCTCTCTTTAAATTATCAGGAGTCTCAGTAGCCAGACAACTCAGCTCATTCTTCACAATCTATCTGGGATGACTTTGCAAATAAAAGCACTAAGACCTCCTAGACTCTTCTGAAAAACCCCTAAAATTTAAGACTAAAAATCCTTCCTCCATTTAGAGCAGCTTGAGAGAAATGCAATATGTGGTTCATTTTCATGTACTCAGTATTGACTCAAAATCAAGAAATGTGTATATTTTTTTCCATTTATACCAGCTTATGTGATGAGAGTAGAGAAATATACTGACCAAATTCCAAATATCTCTTGAAACTGGAGAAATTTTTCCTTCCATTGCCGAAAGAGCACTGCTTTTCTCAACCAGTTGTTTACAGACCATGATAAATTCCACATTGTCCCAAATGTTTGGTCTTCAGATTTAAAAATAAATACATAATGAGCTTAAAAATACAAAATTAATTATTGTATTAGTTTTGTTTTGAAAAGTTGAACTCCTTTTGCAAATCAGCTTTCGGCAATAGCTTTTTCAATTCCAAAAATTTGGGAGATTTAGTCTGTAATGCCCAAATTAATTTTCTTCTTCTATAACTCACATTACAGAATGTAGGTAAATAAACATGATACAGCAGCTTTAAACAATGCATCAGCATCTTTGATTCCTGAATAAAACAGGACATGACAGAAAAAACCTTCATCTTATACTTAAAGAGATTATTTGTTCTCCATTCACTTTTCCACCATCTGACGTATTTGGTGCCAGCAGTATACTGTGTTATGGAATTCCCTCTTATAGTTTAAACATCCCAAATTCTGCTGATAAAAGGGTCTTGGCAACTTGTAACACCTGAAGGCTTGTACTCTAACATGCTGCAGGTGTGTCTTAACTCCATGAAAATCATTTAATATTTATGTAGAGATTCTTACAATTCTAAGATTACAATTACAAGATTTGAGGATAACTTGTATTAAAATATATTATTATAAATCCAAAAAAATCCTTAATATTTGAAAAGGTATTTTCTCTTCCAATATATATCAATTTTAGATGTATTGGACATACTGTCACAATGCCACGTTGCAACAAGAGAATGGACTACAAATCTTACACATCTGTAAAACAGCTGAGTACATGAAATATTTCCCTTTTATTCTTCAAAATATTAAATGCTATTGTGTTTTGGCATTGCCCAACTAATTGTCCTTACACAAAAGATAAACACAGTCACAAATCTGAGATCTTCCCCAAGAAACAGGTCTAAATCAATGCTAAAACTATCATGTGTCTAAAACATGTTATCTACATAAATTAAAGTTGTGGTGAGTATAGACAGCAGCACTGTCTCATGCTAGCTATTTAAAAGCTAATGTAGTGGCACGTTTTTATTAATCTTGTTCCACACATCAAACGAAGGGGTCTGATGCCTTCAAAGGCCCTTTTTTTCCCCCTTTCTTTTTTAAGCAGGGGGGCTTTTTTTTATTCTTTTTAAGTAGAAAAAGGAGCAGATGATAGTGAAATTTATGATGTACAGATGTAAACTCCATAGCTTCTGACAGTCAACATTAACTATTTTTTCAACAGTGAATGAAACAGCATTTGATTTAAATAGGTTTTAGATACTAATATTATAGAGCAAATTATTCAAATTTAGAAGTGAAAAATTTCTTTTTATTTGGATCATCTCAATTCTTGCAACTGTAAGAGCTAGAGAAAGCATGTGCAATTAATTACTTATTAGTGCATTACAATGATCACAATTTCGGCCTTTATTTAAATAAAATATGCCTAAGAAATGTCCATTGCATGCAGGTATATGAAAAAGAGCTTGCTGTTGAAGAATGAGATCTTTTCATATTTTGTGGGCAAGGCACAGTTAATTGAGGAAGACTCTCTTGGAAAGGATCATTTTTCTAGAAATGAAGTCACCAACCAGCACAACAGAAAATGATGATCTACACAGCCTTCTCCCTCCTAGGTAGGTATATTTTGCTCCCTGAACATCTGCCCAGGTACTCTGATATTACTTAAAAACAAGTTTTATATACAGATTTTATAGTAATTAACTAGCATTTTTCACTTAAACAAATATTTCCCTCAAAGTAATGTGTAAGACTAAACTTGCACTGCAAGTGCCCAAGAAAAAAAAATTTCCACAGAACCTGGACACACATGGAAGTATAGCTGAACAGAAGTCAGAAAAAGAAAAGGAACTAATATCCCTTTGGAGGCAATAACATGAATTAATGGGCAAACTGATTTAGCTCTATGCCTTCTACCACAACTGCAGAAATAAAGAACATGAACTCTAGCCTTCCTTTAAATCTCATCTTAGTGCTGGCTTTAAAAGTCTGCAATTGAAAATGAAATTAGGAGAAAGTGACTCTTAAAAAAGCTAAGAATTATCTTTGGGGTTAATATCTGAAGTACACCAAAGAGACAATATCTTTTCCAGACCTCTTATCATTTGGATTAAAAGCATAGAGTGGAGTCCCAATAACAGGCTGGGGACCAGCTGTGTGGGAATGGGGCACTGATAGCAACTTACACCAGAAGGAAATGATTAAAGAAAGGATCTTGACCTCCACTGTACAAATTTATGCCAGTAAATCCCAGATGGCTAAGCTAATAAAATTGAGGTCTAATTAAACCACATCCCTTGCATCTTGTCCTTGCTTCCATATGAGCAGGACATGGACACAATACTGAGACTACTCTTAAGGAGTCCTGACTATTGTATTAAGTAGATTAGTGGCTTAAAAACTTTACCCATTCACATTAAAAACTGGAAAACCAAGCAAGTAAAATACATATCACCACCAAACTTCTCAGGGTCACTTGCCCTCTGCCTGGCTAAATAAGCAAAAGGCTTTTCAGCTAATTGTTCTCGAACACAAATACACCAATGGCCAAGACATAGAGTCCCAAGCAGAGAATGTGAATGTGTAGTACCATCTAATAGAGCTACATACATCTAACTGAGTTAAATAACACAGCTAATAGATTTAAGTCACAATGCAGCAAAAAATGCCTAAGGAATTAAAAACTGACGAGCAAATAAGCTTTATTCATTAAAAAAATAACTAAAGCCACAAGAAAAGCACGCAAACATGCAAATACCTACCTGTTTCCACAAATGCAGTCTGGGATAGCTTTAAAGATATTTTTGGAAAATACTGTGAGCTATTAAGTAATTTGAAGATACCTGCTTGCAAAATGATCTTATTTAGAATTAATACTTTACCTTGCATACTGTATACCATAGACATCAAATCACAAGGCTGTGGTTTTGGCCATCTTTTGATTATGAACAGTCACGCTAATTGTAGATGAATTTTGTACTTAAAATGTGTTTAGTCTAATAATCCATAAGCCAAGTTTGTCCCTTAGGGCAAAATTATACATTCCTGAAAGAATCCCCAAACAAACTCCAATTACATATGGAGAAAACCATTAATTGCAGCCATATTACAATAATATCTCAAGGAGTGCTGCACGTGAACTCAGCTCTGTTATGCAGCTCTTGTGTTAGACAGAAACTGCAATGAAGCTGCAAAGGCAGCTTTAAAATACTACTGAATTTTTTGTGGATATAGAACTCAGGATAACCAGTAACTCCCTTCCTTATTGATGATGGACTAATGATTAACTGTGACTACTTCACTATTTGGTAACTACAGTTATTTCAATCACAAGAACCTCTTAAACATGTAGCAAGATCAAGAATGTTTTCCTAAAGGTTGGCAATAATCTAACAGCAGGCTGACATCAAATGGTGCTACAGCAAAGAGACTGGTGGAAGCCCAGTCTTTTTGGCACCACACAGTTCCTAAAGAATTTCAACACTACCTTTACATGGTTATGTAGCAGGATGACAGCCATGTGTTTTCTTACAAAACACAAGAAAAAGCTGCTAATATCAAAATTCAAAGACATAAGTTACAAAGATGAACTAAGATGACCTTAATGGTCACCCAAATTACCAGGTTTTTCTCCAGTATTCCAGTATTGACAGTTTCTTCTTTGCTGATATAAAGATTAAAAATAAGAATTACACAGAACCTGTAAGATTATTTGTGCAATAAAATAACTCATACAGACTGTTTTAGATAGCAATTACAAGACTCACAAGAAAGCAAGCTAATGAAAAGTCTCCTAAATAGAATGTTCACGTATCCGTTTAAGTTCTGGCTCAGTTCATTCAGCGTAAAAAATACATGACTTGGAAAACATGAGGATTAAGTCTTACATAAAGTATTCTGGTGGCAAAATTATAGAACACACACTATTCTACATATGTACTGGTGGACATTTCACAATTTATTTCGTAGTATTTTCAGTCAAACACAGCATCTCTCAAATACTAATGTATCTTCTATCAGGTTTCAAACTAGAAATAGACTATAAAGGAAATACTTTCAGAACTTAACTCACAGATAGTAATGTAGGCCAAATACCATGGTTTGGATACAAGTAATTTGATAAACATAAATAAGGACCTGCAATACTTTCTAGAGCCTGGCTTTATTTAAAGATTTTTTTAGCTGAATTTGAAGTGCATCTTTACTTTCGAACTCCTTAAAAGTTTTCACATAAATGTGGTAGTTGAATTTAGAAGTTATCTTCGGTTTCTGTCTGAAGAAGAGTGTTTATACAAGAATGAAGCACAGAAATTCTTTGAAACAGATTACTTTCAAATAATGAAAAAAGTATTTTAAATATTTTCTGAATTCACTGTAGGCAGAGAGTGAGAAATTATTTATGATAACAACTTCTTTAACCTATTTAAACTATATAACGGAAATTCTGACTAGGGGAGACTTAAGACTCTGTAAATAATTTAATAGCAAACATTATGATGTATTATTTATGTAGCACCACTGATGCACAAAAAAATGCTCACACATAACGGGGTCCCTCCCTTGGAAGGCAGTTAAAGAACTGATGACATATTTCTCATCCAAGGAGAACTTCCATTGAAATCAAACGAGTAGGACTACAGGATCATGCCATACTAGATCCTCAATAAAACTAAAGGTAACAGTCTGAAACAGAAACAGTCAGAAAGGGGAAAATACATGCAAAGCTCTAGAATTTTGCATGTATTTTTTTACAAAAGTAAAAAAAAGAGAATGAAAGAAAAAAGATTTGACTTATTGAGGTTTTATTATGAACACATTCTGCATGTACGTTTGCCTGACTTTGCTTCAATGCACAGCTACACCTAATGTGTTACTCTACCCTTCTACAAGGCCAATAGCTTTCTACTTATTTCTAGATTCCAAATTATTCAGTGGGTAGTAATGAACATTAAATTGCTTGCTTTGAACTTATACCTAAAATTTTGCAAGAATTATATTGAAGATTTTTTGGATCAGTTGGCTATGATATTTTTAAAGCAGCCAAACACAAAGTAGATATGTAAGGTATATTTATTCTTTGTGGATTTTTTTTTTGTCTCTTCATACCCTAGAGACAGCCAAGCTGTCCTGAATTTTTCCAGGCATTTTATTTTTGGATAAGTGTCCTGCATGATTTCTGATCTGCACTAAAACTGATATGAGATTCAGACTCAAGGTTTGACTGAGAAATCTAAGAGGTCAGTTTTTTTAAAAAAGAGGGCTCATACCCAACAC
This sequence comes from Toxostoma redivivum, assembly GCA_013397375.1. NCBI lineage: Eukaryota > Metazoa > Chordata > Aves > Passeriformes > Mimidae > Toxostoma > Toxostoma redivivum. The sequence goes on along the minus strand of VXBI01013933.1, from coordinate 1,436,494 downwards.
CAGTCTTTTGAGCTTTTATCATCATTGACAAAAGGGCAGGATGAGGACATATGCAGCACAAAAACATGAAATAGTCTATGCTTAATGAATATTATAGAAAGTATTCTTTGACCTTATGGAAGACAATACTACTGTGTTCAAGTTCTGAGTACTGGTTACTAGATTTCTAGTAAGTCTTTAACTTAGGAAAAAATGTTCAAGAAATTGCATATTCAGAATACTTCAGAGTACTCAAATTACCAGAATGCCCTCTGGTTTGGACAAAGACTCAGAAAACAGACGCACTGGAACTTCTGCAAAATTCCTGAACATTGTTATTTGAGCTGGAACTTCGGTGGACAATGATTCCTTTTTTTTTTTTTTTTTTAATTTTAAATTACTTATGCTTGCTTCAGTTTAGGAATCTCTGCCTTAATCAATATGGTCCCAATACTAATTCTGGACAGGACATCTTAGATCTGGATCTGCTTCTATATCAAGATAAGTCCTCCCACTCTGTCATATCAACATTTGATCTGTATTCCCAGAAGCAAGTCTCCCTCTTCTACCTGATAGCACTAGGGCTGTTTATTATATTTCCACCCTATTTTTTCATTGTTAAGATAAAAACCAAACAAATTGATATTGGGAATAAAACTGCCCAACAAATGATATGAAGTGTATAAAAATAGATGTGTGAAAATGGTCAAAATTTGCACTACAAATAGATTAGAGACAAATTGGTAGAAACAAATTTTTTTAATCTGTCTAAAAACATGAGAATTGTTGCTGTTCTCATATACCTGAATCAATGTAATAAAAATGAAGACTAGCGTGAGGGTGTAACCAGTCACAAGCTGATCCATAGCTTCTGGAAGTTAAGGTGACAATTTTGCTGTCTCAGGTTTGAATCAGGGCTGTAGCTGTTGAGGCTTTTTAAAACACGTTATCAATTCAGTATATAGGTTAACTGAGTACAACTACTTCTACAAATGTTCCTATGAAAATATGAAAGTTTCAAAGTGTGATTTCCAAATGTAACTACAGTAAGTGAAGGACAGAGAGACTGCCTTAAGCAGTAAGTCTCAACAGTAAAAAGCACGATTATAAATGGCTGCCTTGTAGTATTTGCTTTTCGAAGTCCACACGTGTGATGGATTTTTCAAGTCTGCAGTGCTGTGCACACATGTATCAAGAGACTAGAACAAACCTTGAAATTAAAAAAGGAAAAACATGTGCAAACAAACTACAGATGTCAAACTCTGTTTTAACATGAAAACACTAAACTTTTTCATATACTACTTTTATAACCCTTTTACATGTAGAGAAGTTTTACTAAGGAAGTCCAATGATTTTAACTATTAGAACACTTGCCTGATAGCTACTGTCCTCTTAAATCTGTACTTTTGTTTAACCCCAGCTACTGTGGATTCTCACAATAAGGACATCAAAGGCAAGCAAGCTACCATGACTACTATAAATAAATACAAGAACAAGAAGAAAGAACAATCTTTCTGCCTACAGGTACTATTATTGCCCACTGTACAACAAAAAGGAGTATGGACTTGCTACAGTGAAGCAATTATTAGGGATACTGCTATAAACCATTGTTTGTAATAAATGTGAATCACACCTTTCCTTGTGTGCTATGGCATTCCAGCAGCCTTGCTCACTTTTCTGAGACCACTGCTAATAAAAGATTGAGCACAGCTGTATGGACGAGGTCTATGGCCTGGAATCGGGAGCTGCTGGTCAGCTGAAAGAAGTTTGCTGGGGAGGCTCTCATTTTGTTTCTCAATGTCATGAACTTTTTCTTGTCAATGCTCAATCCTTCTTCCAGCTTCAGGCCTGACCCAACCACTTGGGGCCGCCACCAACCTGTTCAGACTTTTTTTTACCATTAACAAGCTGTATTTACTTGGTGGTCATTCTGGGGAAAATAATAAAAAAGATGAAAAAGAATGTGAAAAGTCAGCATAAAAAGCATTCTGTTGAAAGGAACATAATCACTGTGAAGACTTCAGCATAGAACCTGAATAATAAATTTCAGGTTTTGATATAACTATTACTGCCTGTGAAGAACTCTTTGAAGATAATTGAAACCACTGTGCAGCAATCTGCTTATAGCACTGACAAATAACAGTTTCCTAAGGCTTATCATTTAAGGTTAGTAAAGGGAGGACACATATTTACTCCATATGGTGCTTAAATGTAATTTTTTACGCATGACCTTATATAGGAACCTCATGCATGCTGTTAAGTAAAGTTACAGGTTTGAGATGTGGTGGGGCAAACTATAGAACTACAATTCCACAGAACATTCAACTACTGAAAGAATGCTAATAATATGCAACATTCCAATTATATACAATTTCTAGTATTTTGGGATTTAAATACATATTTCATGTCTAAAGTGGCTAAAATATATAGGTGGAGATATTTAGGAAGGTACTCTGGAAAAAGAGACTTAACAGTTCTCATTACTATACTCAATTTTATACTTGGCAAATATTTCCAGTGTGCTTTGGAGAAGGAATGGTCAGCTGCAGAATATAATTAGATACAGAGGGTATGGTTGTCATCTGTCTTTAGAAGGATACAAATTTTGATTTTGGTATCTCAAGCATTGTACCTTTGATTTCCCTTAGTTCTGATAAACATTGGTAAGTTATAACAAAAGGGAGAGAGGGCACATGGGGGTGATGTAACTTGCACGAACAGAAAACATACCCAGAAGTGAATGCAAAAAAACTTGGCATATAAAGAAAGAAAAGGTGGCTTTAATGAGAGAGACAAGTTCAAGACTTTACAAAGCTGGTTGCACATCTTCGAGACCTGTATCTAGTTTACAGGAAATCTATTTTTGAAGGCCCAGAAAGAAAACTGAAAATAAGGACACGCTTCATTTGTTTAAAGGGGCTTGTTTTATTTTTTGTATACTTGTGGACAGAAGCTTCCATTTAAAAGAACAAAAGTGAAACAAAAAAAAATCCCTAATAACTTCAGGATGTCACAGAATGTTACTTGCCTGTAAGCAGGTTTTTTGTTTACGTGGAGTTTTTTCAATGTTTTTCCACTGCAAATTCATTCCAAACTTCTAGTTAAAAGGGTTTTGGCGAGGAACGCTGGAAAAGAAATTTTAACTTGAGGAGTTAAGTTTTTTCTCTGGCAAACCCTGTATTTTTTATTTTCTGTGCCATAAAGTATTAATTCACGTATTCCAATTTGGACATTCTGTGTAATGCCACTTAAATGGACAATGAGTGCATTTGGTAAGGCATCTAACAGAAACACAGGAAATGCCCTTCAGAACAAGCAAACAATTCATTTGTTCCACCATCTTGGATTTGACAACAGCCTGACAGAAAATATGGAAGCTATGTCATGCTGGTCAATTTGCTCCTGACTCACTCACTACTGAGTCAAAAGGAAAGAATGCTTCGGACTTAAAAAATTATGAAGTAGTCCCATCTACACAAGCAATATTTTCAGCTGCCCTTTATGAATCTGTTAGCTTCTGACAACACCTTGCCTGGATGCAGCGTGACTTTATTAAGGACAGCACAATGTGAGCACAGTCATGGTGCTTTTCGATTAATTAGCTCTCCTGCAATGCAGTAATACCATGTACAGCTCTGTTGAGCCCACAGTGGTTTGCCAGCACAGCACTAAGTTTAATAATAGGGGTGGAATCTCACTGTATAGACAATTTTTATTCTAGAACAAAATTCCTGATGAATCATTAGGCTTCTACAGTTCCCAGAACACTCTGACAGTATAGCTCCAAACCCAAGGTACCAGCTCCAAAGTGAGAGACAGTGCTGTAGTTCTGTACATGGACATCTAATACAGTCCACCACAAAGACATACATACTCACACAGACATAACCATAAATTAAAAAAATTAATTCCAAAGAGTGATTTTTGCTACTGCTTTAAAAAGTGCTCTGAGAGAAACCAGCATTCTTAATTTGTTGATGTTTTAAAGGGCAAAAATATTACTGTAAGCTAAAATAAAAATATTAAACCCCCATACCTTTTCGTTTTCTCCTCTTGCTCATTTGTATGCTGCTTGAGTAAGATGTGATCATCATGTACATGAAGAAATCTGTCCTCCAGTTCTTCTTGACTGATTTGTTACTCAGCTTTATATTCTGTGCAGTTGATGATTCTACCCAAACCAAGACAACTGTAAATTACCTTCAATACATTCAACAACATGTAGCTCAAAGTCAAACTCATTTTGAAATACTGTATCCCCCCCCAACTTTTCAAGTAATTTTATATTTTACACTTGTATGAGTCTGTTAAATTTTTGGATTTACTGCCATTTTAACTACTTCCTTTTTCCTTCTTCTTACAGATTAAAAAAAAAAAAGCTATTAAAATTCTACAGCAATCTGTTTACCTACTAGACAACACAAAGGTAACAGTTTACTCAGTAATCAGGTTCTGCCAAAGATACTGTCTAAAAATAAGCATTACCAAAGGGATTCTTTCTAATCTGTTTGAAAGTTAACATATTATCTTGAAGCCTGAAAATATTAACTCATAAGTCTGTAAATTTACTCAGATACAAGACTAAGTCCAGTTGTTCCATTCTAATAGAAGCTGAATAACATAGCAGAATTGCATAACACTTTTGGTTCCCATTTTGTGAAATGGATCTGGCCTTGTCCTCAATTCAGCAAAAAAGTCCTCTTTTCTTCTGGAAGGATGAATGTTACAGCTCAATGACATTTCCAGTTTTTAGCATGTCACAGAAACTCCCCTCTTATAACAAGCAACTTGAACATTGAATGGGTCACAGCATCTTTCACAATTTAACCCAGATTTTGAATGGTATTTGAACTTAATTTTGTGAGTGGCAACATCAGAAACATTTTTAGAAAGAAACGAAAGAAGCCACTGATCAAAGGCTGTAGCTGTAATAAATAACAGCTGGTACAAACCTTGTAATCCTTCAATTCCAGCTGGAGTTAGACCTGTATGTCTCACATGCAGGTCCCCCACAGTACATCAGCTGCAACAGGCATGGCTTATTTAGGGATAAAAAAATTCAAATGAAATTCCTCTTCATCTGGTACTTAAACTGAGACTAGAACAAATAATACAACAATATGAAATGAAGTCAAAAGGTAGATTCACTGAAATGACAGACTTCTGAATGTTCCTATCTCAAATAGATTGCTCAGAGGACAATCTAAACTCTCAAGTTCTCAAGTTCAATTTTATGCCAGTTTTAATCCATTCACAAAATACACCTTTGTTATGCAATAGCTCCAATTCTATTTCATATATGTACAATCAGCTTTCTGAGGTTCTAGTTCAGCTGTTTTCAGGAATCTTTGGGCTAAGGCTGTATTTCCAATTGCATGGGGGAAGGGGACCTGCAGGTCTTTTGTTTAGTTGGGGGTTTTTTAATTGTTTGTTCAAGAGAAGTAAAAGTTTAAGACATCGACTGGTAGATGAGTATTGCCATCTTCCATGTTTTGAAAGGAACTCTTTGAAACAGGTGCTAGGGGTTATGAAGTCATTCCAGTATTGCCTGACATTCTCTTTGTCTTCTTTCAATCATTGTCATATAAGAAATTACTTTCTAAGATAGAGAGTCTCCTAGGAATGATTCTCATAAATCTGAACTGATTCCATCCTGTGGAAACAGAAAGCTTAGCTATATGACAGAGATTAGGGAAGTATTAATGTGAAAAGGTACTACATTTGTTTTGGCGTAATATATGAACATACTTGTTAACAACTGTTGTTTCTTTCTTGTCTTCTGGTGCAGAAAATTACATGCTGGTCACAGAGTCCAGTAGTGCTGAAACAACAGGGAAAGGAGAGATGTGAAGTCCTTTCGACAGTCTTACCCCCAAAACCACTGTTACACTCTTCAGGGGATATACAATCCTTAGTCAACCCAAAACCATCTAGGAAAGCATTGGGAAATTAACAGTGATGCTACTAGAGACTTGCATCAGAGGGCAGAAGTGACATGGTACAATCAACAGACATCCCATGAAATATCTGTTAATTTGATCATAATCAAAACTGCTGCCTAAGCTCTTTCTTCCATCATAAATAAGTCTCCTTATGGCTTTGTTCTAAAGAAACAAAAGGGATTAATGGAAATTTAGTTTCCAACAAGTCAGTCTTTCTTTTAATCTTTTGTTTTTTCATCACTAAAATTTATGATAAAATATTATTTCCAGACTTCACTGTTTATGAATAAACAGGAACACATTTTTCTTCTATGTGGAACAAATGTTTCCTTATCATGACCATTGAAGCGAACTGATCTACAGTTGTAGACTTGCAATATGGTTGCAGTTTCAATGTTGTCAGTGACAGAGAATACTACACTGTGATGTTGATGTCCACATCACTCAGCTAATGGCACAACTGGCAACCAATGACAAATACACATCCACTGGAAAATCCAGCTTCTCAGCATCCCTGGCTCTTCTTGCATTGCTCTTACAAAACCCTCAACACTTCTTTGTAATTTGTAGCTCTCTCTGCAGTCATTGGCTTCACTCAGGTCTAGGTTCATTATTGTGGTTACTATTATATGTCCCTGTATTGTCCCAGTATGGCTCAGCAACTGAGATAAAAGGGAAACAGAAACATTTTACCTCCAGAGAATCATCTAAATTTGGTTCATGATGGTAGCAAGAAGATGATACCATTACATGTCTTTCTAGAATGTGGTTGTCCTTGCTTTCAAAAATCAAAAGAGACTTTTTATGGGCGAGTTTCAAGAGACTCAAATATTTTATCAGCACAACTCCACAATGTTTGTGGTCTATCAAAATAGACTTCAAAAACTCCAGAACTGTAACAGGCACAGACAAACATTACTGGTTTTCACTATTTGCTAAAGAAACTTTCCTATGGATATCTACCTGTTACCTTCTCTGTATGAGAAGTATGAGAGAAATCTACTTATTTAAAAACAGGGACTAAACAACACATGCTTGTCACTCAAATAAGCAAACAAACAACTCTTGTCAGTAGTAATCCATTACTGGCTGCAGCAAAACCACAGAAATACTTGAGCTGTAAGCAAACTAACATAGCAGAGATGCACACAAAGCCAGTTTTTACTGGCAACATGACATGAAGTGACAAAATAAAGCAACTTCAAATCTAAAGCATCCTGAAAACTCAGAAGGTGAGATTTTCAAAAGGAAGAGGAAGAATTGTTTCATTTCCATTACAAAGTGTCAGAAATTAGTATTCAGCTATCTTTTCTGTCCTGGGACACAGAAAAAGAAAATTAAAGAAACCAACCATATTAATTGGTTTTATCAGATACAGTGGTTTTATACAGAAATAGTACAAACGTGCCTCCTGGTTTTAAGTAGGCCAAATATAATAACAGATTTAGAATTTGGCTTGGCAACTTATTTGCCTGATTAGTAACATACCCACGTCTTTAATAATCACTAATAACCACCAGTTATGCCGCTGCTTTAAGAGAGGACACTTCAAACATCAAAGCATGTGTTACATATGTTACAGTTCCTCTTTGAATATTATCTCAGTGTCAATCACAAACACTTAAACAAAATTACTTTTTTTTGCAGTCCGGTTCCAGTGTTATTTCTAAAAGCATATGAGATTTCTCCACAGCATTCTATATTACTTTTCAAAGTATTTCCAAAGTGATTACATCTGACAAAACTGTACAGCAATACTGCTACAGAAGTTATGGTACTTAAAAGTGCAGCATTTCGTAAAAGAAAGAATAGCAAAGTGAGAGATATAAATTTGTATTTGCATCTGGACCACATGCCATCCTCAACTTCAAAAACTTAAACCAGGCTTTATTTCCAAGAAAGGATACCCTACAATCACTTCACCACAGATTATTCCTCAAAACAAGAAAAAAGTACTTAATGTACAAAGAGAGGAATATTCCCCATGTCTCTGGGATTAATGAATAAGAACTTCAAGTTAGGTATAAGCAAGAATTTCTGATATAATTACTGAAGTTAAAGAAACTGTAATGCTCTTATACACTTCACTACTTAAAAAAGTGGTTTTACTACCATCTGTATCTGAAAATTTACTACAAAAAACTGCACATGATTTTGCACTGTTATACAAAGCTGACAGTAATAAAATTAATACTTATCAAAGCTCATGCTTCAGGTCCAGATTCTTATATAACTCCCAGAAGTTTACTTTTGTACGAATATCATTCAAAGGCAGCAAAACTGAATGGGGATTATTTAATTTTTTAGAGGTTCTCAGCCAAAGGGGCTATAAGTGACTTCCAGTGAGGGGGTTTCTAGTGAAACTGTAAGAATTACAACTTAATTGTTTCAACGTGGCTTTTGAGTTTGAGTGTCAGACATAACCCAGATGGATCCTTTTGTTACAAAATCCTAATCTTCTTCCCTGTTAGAAGGAATTTAAAAAAGGAGGTGGGACGGACCACCCACCTATCTTAGCTTATCACATATTTCCAGCCGATGTCCTCCCTGTACTGAGTACTTAGAATATATATGTTTGTACTTTATTTGTCTTGTAACCTAAAATAGTGTCATTTGTTACCTGCTAAAAATACACACACATATAATCTTTCAAATATCACGTGTTGCAGTGCTGTGTTTTTTGGGAGGTGGACAAGCAAAACAAAAACAAACAAAAAAAACCAAAGAAAAAAAAAAAGGAAAAATATGGAAGATATTAGGAAACAGGATAACAACATCCTACTGTTGCCTGAGGGAAGAAAGGTTTCTCAGACCTGTACATCCTACTTCAACAGAGAAAAACAAAAAAATCCGTGTCTTGCCTTCAACATATTTTACAAAGCTTCCCGAGTTTGACTCAGGCGCGCCAGTTGCGGCGGTGACTGACAGGGCTGGAAGGGGCAGGGCCGCTGGGAAGGCAGCGCTCGCCTCACGAAGGAACGCCTACAGCGCCCGGGCTGGCCCGCCTCGGGCACAGGAGCGCAGCCCGCTTCTGCCCGGCTTGTCCCAGCCTAGCCTTTCCAGCTACAGAACACAGGCCTACAAGGCTAATGGCAACCAAACGCTGGGACTCCCAGCCTCTTCCCACGGGCTCCGAGCGAGGAGCCCGTCGGGTCTGGAACCGCCGGGACCCGCCAGCCCCGCTCGTCGCCTCCCCGGCCGGGGACCGCCCGCTCCAGGACACGGCGCCACAGCCCCGGGCAGCTCCGGCGCCCCCGTCCTCCCCCCGCCGTGCCCGGAGGAGGAGAAGCTCCCCCCGTACTCACGGCCCCCGCCAGCCCCGGCTCTGCTCAGCGCTCCGTTAGCAGCTGCCGCTGTTGCCAACGGGGCCCTTCCCCTTCCGGGCCGCCCTTGGCCTGCCGGGACTTGGAGTTCGGGGTGGAGCCGCGCACTGCCCGCGGAGCCGCGGTCCGGCCGCTGCCGGCGGGAGCTAGGCGGAGTTCCGCGGTGCTGCTCCGCTCCGGGCCGACGGCTAAGGCGGCACCATGAAGAGGAGAGCGGGGGAGCGGGAGAAAGAGCTGAAGGTACCTTCCGTTTGCTTCCTGCTCCCCGCAGCCCCGAGGAGCGTCCCCCTGGCCAGCCCTCTCTCCGCCTCTCGTGGGGCTGTGCGGGGCAGATCCCGCCGGGGCTCCGCTAGCTCCAGTGCTGGAGCCCCGAGCTCGGGGGGTCCAGGCCGCCGTGAAGTTGACAGTGAGAAGGAAGGCCCCGGGCGGTCGCAGAGCCGGGGTGAGCTCGCACGGCCCCTTAGCCCAGCGCCGCCCCGCGGCCCCGCCGGCACTGCCCGAGCGGGGGCTCCGCTGCACCTGGAGAAGGCGGATCCCCCTCCCCGAATGAGGGGCACCTCATTACAGCCTTAACAGGACCTGGTGGTAAAGGCGTGTGCTGTCTGGGCTAGATATTTCCATTTAAGAGCTTTGTGGCATATGAAAAAGATGATGCAAATGATGTATGTTTGTTTTTTGTCGCAACATTCATAGTGAGATAATGCACTGTGTAACTGCTCCCAATTCTTAAATTTCAAAGTACACTAAGCCTGACCTAAATAAATATTTTAAGTCTCTTATACCGCCCGAGGTTTATAATATTTCTTTCCTTGTTCACGTGTTTAGGTGCAATGCTGTTACGTGCTTACATTGAAGATATTTCACTGTCTGTAGAAGCAAACAGGAGTGCTGAATGTTTGCTGTTTCAGGTGCCTTTGAAGGGCTTGTTTTACTACATTGTACAATATTTTACTTCAGCTCTCGATGCTTGTTGTACTTCTACTGATTGCGTTTACAAAACAGTAGTACTGAAATCCGTTAAGTGACTTGTTTGAAAGCATAGTGCTAGTGTTAATGAAAGGAAGGCTAATTCTATTATAAATTTAGAAAACGATAATCTCATACACCTGAGCAGGCAACATGCTGGTTTTAGTATTGCTGTTAATTTGCTATTCAGTATTAAATATAACATTCCGTGCAGAGGCAGGGAAAAGGTCTGCTGTAAGTTTGCAACTAAGTGTTTTACTAGAAAACTTTAGAGCCTCTTTGGCCTAGTAAGTTTCATAACAACTCCTTAAGGACTACCTGTTCATTTCATAATTTGTCTTTCTGTTATCTCAATTTGCTGAAGGACAGCAATTTCAGTGTTACATTTGTGTTCTGCCTTTTCCATATGTCAAAACACATGCAGATGTCCCATCTAATACCTTGCAGAAAAAAACGGCAACCCAAATTTTTTTTAGCCTGTGCATTTGTGCTGTCCATCCAAGGGCCTTTGTCTTTTCAATGGGTCTTGAATGTATTTGGGAATCATTTACATTAGAAGAATAATCGCCCTTGATAAGATAATCACTCAAGGATACCTGTGATGGTGCTGTGAACTACATTGGCAAATGCTGTAGGACTAAAGGCACTTGAAGAGGTGTCAAGAACAGTGTATGAGAAAAACTTGAGGTCAAGTGCAAGAGTACTGCTGTAGACACAACTTTATGTGTGGGTGCACAGAGCAAGATGAAAGATTCTTAGAGAGAATTTAAAGGTGTCAATACTTATAGAATGCCTTAGGGGGATGTGGTAAATTGGGTACTTGCTTGAGAGAAGCTGAGTCTATTGAAAGTGAAGCAAAATGAGCCAGTAGAATGTCTTAGAAAAAGACTCCCAAAGGAGAAAGCAGCAATGGGAAAAGGTGGAATATACTAGAAGGAACATGTGCTTTTTTTTTTCCCATGGAAGCATCCTCACACAGATTATTTTCTGCAATTCAGTTGGAGATGTAATCTCTGGGCTCCTGACGGTGTGCTAAATCATCCTTCAATCCATGGGTTTAGCCATTCCTAGATTATGTTGATCACCTGAGAAATGCTGAAGACAAAGAAACAGTGTCTTTATTGTAGTAGTTCTGCCAAGACTTCCATTTAGGTACTGATTAAAATATTTTTTAGCAAACCAAATATTAGTGAGGTTAACCCAACCTCTTATGGAGAGTAAGATTTATGAGGCCTACTACTGAGAGGGAAGTGGTTGGGTAGAGAAGCTGGTTTAGATTATATGACTCCTGGCAATGTCTCTTGTTTTCCAGAATTAAATCCTGAATAAAAGTTCTTGTTTTGCTATAATTGTGTACAGTTAAATGCTGTCTGTCAGAATCCCACTGATTGGCTTTTGCTTTGTAATTATGTAATATATTTCTTTTATGTGATAAACTTTTCTCTAGCTCAAATATTCTTGTATATAGCAAGTTTTGATTTTTGCTGTTATAGAAGAACATTTCTGTTCCAAATATATGTGGTAGAAGTTTGTAGAATGCAGTGCTGTCACACAGCAATTTCCACTTTGCAGATCACTCAGTTGGGTTGAGTAAGATTAAATGTGTAGCAGAAATAAAATTGTTTGTTCTAGTATTTGGTGTTCCAAGTCAAGAGGAGGAAGATGCAAATTCACTGTTGGGAAGAAGATCATGGAAAAAATTATGGAAAACTATAGCCAGAAATTAACTACTCATCTGTTCTAGACACCATATTGGGCATGCTAATATCCTGTAGAGTATTTCTCTGAGTCTTAAGTGGGCAGCAAAACACAACTATGCTGCAGTTTCTAAAGATACCTTTGGAGCTGTTACAAACCATCAGCTGCTCTGGTCTTCCCCATAGCAAATATTACTTCTCTGCATAAAACCAGAGCTGTTAGAGTAGATGTTGCTCATTAGCTGAAATGGCATTTTTATGAAACAGTCTGTTGTAGAGTTGTTCATGCTTGTTTGTTTTAGGTTAGAATTCTGTTTTAATTAATACAGTTTATAGTTATTTTGATTATTTTTTCTTTACAGTGTTGGTCACTTATTTTTCACTGGGTGTGGAAATGTACCATGCAAAATAAAATCAAACAAACCTCCTATTTGGTGATCTTAGTAAGCTATTTCCTCCTTTTAGACTTGTGAAGAAAGCTTTTTGCTTTTAGAGTGTTTATTATTTTGATTGATGAGTTGAAAAATTTAATATATGATGTAAAACTTAATGTTCTCGAGACTTATTTATTTAAAGTGGATTTTTTTTAAGTAAGTTTCAGTATGACAGAGGCCAAGTTCTAGTTATTTTCTGTATATTCCTCCTCTACCACTCTTTCCACGTCAGCACCCTGTGCCACTGTCAGGTGAAAGAGAACTTACTCAGCTAGTCTGGAGTATTATTTTCTTTTAAAGTAAAGGTATTAACTTGATGGGTCTTTGGAACAGACCACTAAACCCAGTTCACAATTACCTTATATAGCAGTTTATGCTAATTCACATTACTGTGAATACTGACTGCAGAGAATGTATTCCACAGACACTACTGTTATGTTTGTACAGCTCCCAGCACAACTGGGACCCCAATCCAATAAAGTTATTGCTGTACAAATAATAAATGCATCAATGTGCACATATCTGAATATTCGCAAGGGCTTTTACAAAGATATTCATATGCAGTATCACATTTGTGAGACATGTTGGACAAAGTGGCAAGGAAATATAAAGCTTTCAATAACACAAAGCTTTGTATGTATTTTATTTATGAGGAAAAAAGGGAATATACTCTGTTTCATTGAAGGTCTTATTTCATGCATCATCTTCATTTTTGTGCCTGCAAAATAATACCTCTTTACAAGGTAAAACAGGTTGCTTCAAGATATTATTGCTCAAGGAAAATTAGGCAAGTATTCTGAAAGCACTTCAAAGCATGATTAAAGGTTTGGTTTTAGAATTAATGCTAAAAGATGGTGCCCATACCATACAATGAAGTTTAAAAACTTGTTACCATGGTTTGTTCTAATATTAAAATTATTTATTGTTTCCGGTTTTTGTTCTACCTCTTAAACTAAAAAACATTATTAAAAAGACCCAAACAAAACAAAATGTTCTAATTGACAGATTAGATTATTTTAGAAATTGTATTTTGGAAAATTAATGAAACAGCTTAGATGCAGTTAAATAAGCTTCTTGTCATGTCATATTTCTGCTTAGGTAAATGGTGTGCAAGTTTTAGCAGAATCAGCAACCAATATGCCAGTAGCAATTTTTGTGGTAATCACATTATTGGACCTTCCCATTATTAATGAGACAATAATTAAGAAATAGTGTTGATACTCACATAACACATGATTTGTATAAATGGTCAGGTAGAAGCCTTGTATATGCAGAATAAAATACAAGAAAGAATGAGTGGCAAATGTTTCTTGCTTTTAAATTCATCACATTCCTGCTGTTTAAATTGCCTCAGCTGCTAATGCTGGAACCATTACAGTAATGGACTCGGCAAATGAAGGAGAACCGAGAAACACACTTTATTACTGGAGGGGTAATTTTCTCTTCATCTGTAATAGCAGCAGTGCCTAGTATTGATCAGACCATCAAGATACTAATCCTCTGTAAAATTACTTGTTATAAGTGAAAATGTGTTAATCCAAATCAGTCTGTGTCCTGACTTTCTACTTACTATTGAATACAGCCTATTAGATGGTTTATTTTTTGTGATTTAAAGCCTTTACATCGATAATAGTAAGAGCTTCCTTTGCAAGAGCATGTGCTTAATCTTAGCTATGGCCCAGGGTTGTCTTTTTGTTTTAACTAGAACATCACCCACTTAATTAAGAAGTGCGTGTCTATCTTTCTGCTCGGAATTATATTGGTACTTTAGGCTCTGCAGATTTATTAAACGTTGTTTTACATTCAGTCACTTGTTTTTTGCTGTAAATAAGGACAGATCTATGCTTCACATATTGGAATCTGCAAAGATCTTGGCCCTAAGGATGTGAGGAGAATGGCTGCTCAAAGCACGAATTCGGGTTTTGTGGATGGTGGCCTGGGAGGCTCTTGTGTATGGGAGTACTGTAAGGGAAATTCAATGCCAGGGATCTGAAGGTCTTCAGTTTACTTCTACCTGGTGCTCCACCAGAGGAGACAGTCTTATGGCGAGTTGTGCATGTCCCTATTCTGAATATTGGAAGGCTGCTTCTTTTTTTTCCCTCCCTTTGTTTTGTCTGTTTTTTCATAGTCTTGTATGTTTAAAATGGAAGCTCTTATCTGTAACTTGTATAGCCTCAGTGCAGTTCCTGCTGCACGATACCCTGTAGGACCTGGGTGTGATTTTAAAAATCCTTCCTATTTTCTATAGAAAAATTACAGTTCATGTAAATTGAAATTTGGGATTTGAATAAATATCTTTCTGAAGAGAAATGTTGAGAAGAACAGATTATTCAGTTTCAGAAAGCTAGGTAGTCATCCAAACCCTTTAGTCTTCTGGTTCTGAACTGAGTTTATAATCTTAGAAGTTTCAGATGGAAATTAGCATTTTTTGAAATAAAGCTGTAGTGAAATGTCTCTACTGGAGGTGCAGTACAGGGCCTACTTCCAATTCTATTTTTAGATTTTGAACACATTTGCTGAATAATTTTGATACTTTCTTCTTTTACGTCAGAGAAGATTCCGTTTCAGTTGATCCAGGTTAGTGAAAACTAGACAGGTCAAACAGTGATTGCCTAAAGCTTGTTTCTATTCCCTTGCAGTTGATAATCAAACTTATGCAGTCTTTAGCCAAAGCAGGATTGGGCTGCCATGCTTTTAATAATTCATCCATTTCTTAAATTATTTAATTACCAGTAATGACCAAGAGATCCAAAATATCAGATGATCCTCTTTCCTCCAGCCATGGCTGAAAGACACTGGAGTGTTTTACTGTATTCTGTTAGGTTCACTAGTGATGTGTAAAACATGGGCATTATGAGCATTTACTGGCATTTAAAGTATGGCACAGATTAAACATCTGTTTGAAGATTAAACATCTATTCTGTCTTCTGGATAGAAAATTATAGTGCTGTAATTTCAAAACACTTGTGATTATTTAATGGAGTCTGATTATGGGAGGAAACTCTGCTCTACCTAATTTAGATTAGCAGTTTTTTGCCTTTGTATACATGCTACCCCAATTTCTAAAAGAATTACATCTTTATCTCCTAGAACTTGTCCAGCTTCATTTTGCCCTTTTACCTGCTGCTCTTCCCACCATTTTTATTTAAGACTTTAAAGTTACTTAAGTGTAACTGTTCTTGTCACCTTTGCCCTCAGCTAATCAAATAGTTTACCTTGAGGGAAGCATTTATCTCCCACTTTCATTATTATTATTTTCGTAGCTGTAAAGATAGATATTTTATGTCTCCAGAAGGGTGTAACAGTGAAACGAGGTATTGATCTGCTGTATTTGGCAATTTCTTTCCACCTTGCCATCGATATCATGTCAGCCTCTGTCTGTACTGTGGTTGACCTCACAAATAGCTCTTTATGTTCCCATTGGATTCAAATGATATACTATGCTCAAAACTAAATCAATGAATGATTATCAAGTTTTTAGTATTATTTCATAACCCTCAGGCAACTGGTACTTCATGCAGTGAATACTTGAAAAGGTAGCTGATTAAAATATGTTGTTGATTCTATTCTGAGGTTTAAAACTGTATTGAAATCAAACACCTTGTAATATTGAGAGATTCCATTCTTTGCTGGCATAAGATTTTACTTAAAATCTCCCGCATCTCATGGATGTTCTGTCCTCTGAGTGCGGAAATATCATGCACTGGATCTTGCCAGTGATAAATCATGATTGTACACAGCCTGTATATACTTGGGGGGGCGGGGGGAGAATGGGGTAAAGATCAAATAAAGGTTTTCATCTCCAAAAAGTGAGCAGTAAGTTTAAGCAGTTTTTGGGTTGGAAAACTTTGCTATTACTGCCATGTGAACCCATACACTTAAGATATAATTCTAACAGTTTAGCTGGTAAAATACATGTTCAAATGCACATTTAATAGGCTTTTTTTTACTCTGATAGAAATAGGATTTTTACAAGCAGTTAAAGGTCTTTTGAACCCAGTCTTACTGATTTTGAATGTGCACTCAAGGTCTGGAAAAATCTTCAGATTCTCTTCAGTGTTTATTTCTAGTTTAAATTATGTCAGTGCAGCAGGTAATGGTGCTCTTGTGCTAGAAGGAAATACTTTATTGTCTGATATCTAAACCATGTGATGGCAAACAACTGGAGTTAGTAAAATACTGAACTTAGCTATGATGTGTATGTATGTAATCACTGAATAAAACCAGAACAAACTATTATGTCTAATGATGTTAGGTAGGAGAAATTGTTTTTGGGCCTTCATTGTAAACAGTACATATGAACATCAGGAAAATGACCATCTTTCTGAGGTGGAAAGCTTATTTAGAGTCAGATTCTAAAGAGAAATTCTTAATAAGCTGTTCTAAAGAAAAAGAGCATTTGTCAAACATACCACTTTTGCAAGACATTTATGCAAAAAAAATGGTGGAAAGGTGTTCCAATTAGAATAATTTAAAGTAAAATAATTTATTGTGTATTCTGAGACCATGTAAATGTCATATTTTAGTATATAATATGAAACCACCAGAAAATATACCAAAGCTCAGTTTGAAACTGTTCCTGTAAGCCTGGATTTTTTCTAAGATGTAGAAGAACTTTTTTTAATGTACTGCAGCTATTATGAACTTGTAAAAAATCAAATTGTGTCTTATATCCACATAGGAGCCAAAAAGTAACTTTTTACTAAATTTGTAATTTCAGCTACTGTATTTGCTGAGAATAATGTAACTGACTTGACAGAAGACAAGATCAAAAGGCTGTTCTATTCTCACTTTCCAGCCATTCCCGTGTCAGTTATTTAGAATAAGATGGGTTGAATCAGTTATGTGGTTCTTTGCATCTGTGGTAATGGGGAAGGGAAGCTGTTTTGGTTTGAATGTTTTACTGTGATGATTAGTTCAGTAGTCAGTTATCTTTTATGGATGTTCAGTGCTCTGCTTTTTTGCCTCTGGCACGCAAAATGTAAAATATGTACCATATTGGTGGTTTGTTTCTTTCTAAACTTCTTGCAGAAGGTGTTTGCTGAGGAAAACTAGAGGAACAACTGTTGGTTTGTGTAGACTTCCCCCATGCTTTAAACCAGAAGCCATCAAGTTTCTGCATTGTCAAGCTTGGGAGGCATCTGGTATATGCTGGATGTCATTTCTTGAGCCTCTGTTGCTGCTGTCCTGGAAAATAGTCCGTGATATATTCATATGGACTCTATCAATCCTGGTTCAATAGGAAGTGTTTATGGGAAGCATTTATAAATAGGCATAAATGAAATAAAAGCAGTTTATGAGTACAGACAGTGTTTTTATTTCACAGTCTTGTATTCCATTTTAAAAAACTTCAAAAAATTTTTACTTGGATAAGTAAAAGCTCATATTCCTGGGTGCCTGTTTTGCTTGAATGTGCCATGAGGAATTTTTTTAAAAAGGCTTTCTTCTTCTGAGTTTCTTTGCATTCTTGATATTCATATTTTCAAGTTAGATTCCACAAGCTTTTCTCCAGTATTGTTGTAAATAAGAGTCGAAGCTCATAGGAAATTTTCTGACCATGGGAACTGGTACTTTAGAAAACTTGTCATAAACACTTCACTGTAGTATGTTGTGCTTGATGAGAGTATATAACAAAGTTCTTAGTGGTGTTATAGCTTAAACTTTTATAATGAACTGTAGATATTGGTCAGCCTTCCCTGAACTATTTTAAAAGTGCCTTATGTTACTGAAGTATTTCTTCAAAGAAAGGGTGATGGGGCATTGGAGGTGGTGGAGTCACTGTCCTTGGAGGTGTTTAAGAAAAGACTGCCTTTGGCACTTGGTGCCATGGTCTAGTTGGCATGGTTTTGTTGTCATGTTGATGATTGTTCCCCAAATTTACAATTTCTGCTTTAGATAGGCTTGCCTATGTAGAAAAGCTTTGAAATTTGTTATTCAGTCCAAAAAAGTTGAATTAGAACCTTATGGTTCTGGCTACCTGAAAGTAATTCAGTGTGATCAGGAAGATTGGTCATTATCTGTGATTTCTGTGATTTGATAAGTGTTGATATTATGACTTGTGCAATAGAACATAGGAATGTAATGCCTACCTAAAGGAGTTTGTGCTCTGTGTGTGTCTGTATACGTGACAGACATGAGTTTATGCTTTATGATCCAAACATATTCCTCATAAATAATGGCAATTCATTTTCTCTTCAGTTTGCAAAGCACAGTTTGTGATTAGGGTCTTTAAAGGCTTGGTGTCATGCCAGAAGGTGGTCAAAGCAGTAATGTCACAGGCAAGAGGATGCCAGTGACCCAGTGAAAGAAACAAGCACTTTGCATGTTGATCTGTTTTGTGAGAGGGCAATGTTTGGCCCTGTAAGTGCAGGAGAGATGGACTGTTCATGAAAAGGGCACAGAGAGCTAACCCATATGATCCTTTGTCAGCCTGATTAAATTTAGTGTCAAGCTTTCATTCATATGAAAGATGAGACACATCACTGTTTATCTAATAGAAAAAAGTATTTCTATTTTTCCTGAAGTCTTTTATATGTTAATAGAGGCAAACATGACCATGATCACATAATTTAAATGTGTAAGTAAAAATATACATCTTTACTGGCAATGGTTTAAAAGTAAGATGTATATGTTTTATGCAAAATAATGCAATTTCATTGTTAATCATGCTGTTCAAGCCATAACTCCACACAAAACTGAGTTTTTAAACAAATAGAATATACTGTTATTGGGCCATTTATAACAGAAATGCTTAGAATGTTTAGAGACTTATGAAAAGTATTTATTTTGCATGCTTTAATGTATGCTTCTATTGTGATATTAATATACAAATGCAGAATTAAAATTCCAGGTATTAGACCTAATTGTAAGGTGTTACACTCTGGTTTTTTATACTGGAAGAAACACCAGTATTTAGAACAAGGTTTACAACAGATGTAATTTTGGAAATAAATGCAGACATACAAGAAAATGGAAGAATTTCTTGTGAAATAATTGAACTTCTAAATATTTAAAGAATGAGAAGGGAAAAAGTTTAGATGTCGTTCCCCTCGCTCTTTCTGCCCTGCCAAATGTGGCCTGCTTAAAAGAACTGCTGGGAGTTCTGTTTAATGTTATACTTTGCATGCATTTGTGATTTGAAATGAAATGAAAAATAAAAAAAAAAAAAGCCAAATTTGAGAGAGACAGTTTGAATGGCATGCTGTCAGTTTGGCTCTTCGTGAATTGGCAGTGGTCTCATTTAGGACCTTCAGATATGTGTCTGCCTGGACAGAATGAGAACATTTTGCATGTTCTTGAGAAGACAACCACTCCTTGCTGCCTCACAGTACTCAGTGGTGCATGACAGTTGCCCTTCATCGCTGTCTCCTCCGAACTTAACCTTTGACCGCCCACTTTGTTGCCGCGCAACGCTTGGAGCAGGCCAAGATGTTCGTGAATGACGGGCATTGGCCTGCAACGTGCTTGTCATTATTTGACTGTCAAAAGTAGCCTGCCATTGGGCTCCATCAAGGTTTCAAACCTATGTGCAGCAGTCCATATTACTTAACTTCCAAGACTGTCAACAGGACGATTGAATGTGCATAAAAAATGTGTGTTGAATATGTCTTTGATCATAATATAGGGAGATACTTTTTTGTGTGTGCTAAATGTATTCATATGAGTTTCACAGGGCCAAGAGGTTGATTCTGCTGCCATGGTAAAAAGTGAACTGTTGTCTCCTGTGGTCTAAGTTTCAAATAGCACAATTTAGATTTGAACAGCTCTGCCAGTTAAACTCTCAGCTTGTCTTGCGTATCCTATCAGCTTTTCAGCCAGCAGTGTAAGCAGCGAGATACCAGACCAGTGGTGCCTGAGGTTAGCTGTCAAACTGGAATGTTATTTTGGATCTTGCTGTAATGTAATATCATAGAAGGAGGTCAGGCTGTGTGATTTGTAGAGCAGTTGTGCAAACTTAAAATGACTGAAATGTTTATTTCAGGTACTTTTTTTTTCTATCTAAAAGAGTTGATGAGAAAATAGAATTTTTCATAAAGAAAACCAAAGGTAATATAAAATGGTCATTTTTCTCTCTGAGTACTGAATACAGTGCATAAAAGAGCATCAAAATCCAACCTGAAATTCACTGAGTAATAAATGCTTGACATTGAAAATATTTAACAGGCAGATAGATATCGGTGTATTTTCTGATAGTGAATGCCAAAGAGGTTTGGGATGAACCTCGTATTTAATTTAACAAATGGCAATTGTACCCATGAGTTAATTATGAATATAAACTTGGTGTGTAGGTAAATCACTTATGCAATCTATCATATATTTATATACAATAAATACAAATACGATTTACTTTGTAAATTCTGAGTACAAATACTTTGAATTGCTTCCTTCTTGAAAATGTCATAACCTTCTTTAGTGGAATATTTGCTATTCACTTGGGCTACAGCTATCTGTAACTGAAGCTTATTTAATTGAATTTGAAACTTTTCTGTTTTCTCTCAAAATATATCAGTTCCTTTGTAATTGAAATGGTATATTAAATGACATCACAAAATATCATCTTAAGAAAAACAGAGATTCACTACAGCTTGTTCATAATAACTGCCTTCCAAACCAGAAAAGTAGCATTATCCTGCAAACTGGCTATAAAATTACTTTTTTTTTTTTCTTCAAGTTTCAAAACATCTTCATGCTAATTAAGTAAAAACAGTATAATCATAGTAGTGGTTATGGGTTAGATTGCTTAGAAACGAAAAAGTATTATTTTCATAATAGTTTTGCCCTCAGTGTGTTTTCTGAACCAGATTTTATTTTTTCTGCTCACAGAATCATTTGCAAGAGATCTCAGTGCAGAGGCAATGATCTAAAAGATTACATTGTGTCATGGAGATCTTTTTGGTCTTCATGCTCTTCATGATAAATAGCCCAACTCTTAGTCTTTGCCAGTGTGTTGACATGTGGCTACTCTGACATGGAGTATAAAATACATGCATTCAGGTGTTTGTGTACATGTATGCACACATGTGAGCTATAAATGTGCAAAATTCTTTGGCAAATGAAGTGTTAAAACTATTATCTTCTAAACTCTTTATCCTGCCCATGAAGTTGCTGTTAGTAAGTTTTGGTTTATGTTTCCTCTTAATGGAGTAATGTATATATATATGAAACATGCTTTCGTGAAGAAGGACTGAATTTTCGAAGTGTGTAAATAGGCAAACATGCAATCCTTTAAGTGCATTTAATATATAAATAATGAGCATTTAAATAATGAGCGCTGTGTTGGTTGATATGGTCTCTGAATTCAGAACTACTTTTCAGCCTCCACAGTTTAAAAAAAAATGCCAAAAATTAACAGAAGAACTGACCTGACTATTTTTAAACTAAAGGAATGTTATTTTTCATTTCAGAAAAATGTTGCTCTTTCTTTCATTGTACAAATGAAGATTTAATTTCTACTGGGAGTTAATAATTCTTTTTGTAGTTGTGTTACTGAGGGAGAAAAGTGTAAAATCTTCAGGCACAGATTTATTTTCTCACTTGAAGTATGGAATACCTGTTCCTCCTCGAACCAAAGGCTGGCTTTTTTTCCTATTTTGAAATAAAATTTTACGCTCGTGCAGAAGAAACTAGGCATCATTATGCAGTTCATTGCAAGTGTATTCATAGCTTTATATTTTTCCAAATGGAAGTATTTCTCTGAATTCTGTCCAGTCTGTGTCATAATTAAGGGCTTGCAGTGTTTTTGCTCTTGCCATGCAGATCTTTTTATCTTATCACTATTTTAAAAAGGATATGGAGAAACCAGTTTATTAACATAAAATGCAATAAAAAGTTCTCATTAACTGTTAGGAGCTGGTGTCTTTTCCCATTGCCTTAAAAGATGAAAGAAGCACTATAAAAGTGTTTTCTAACTTTCTTTAGACGTTAGAATTTGAAAGTGAAAGCACAGTGAATAAAGATGACAGCAGTTAAGTGTCATTATTTTGTTTTGTACTCTGAATTAAGAATATCCCGGCTGAAAGCAAAATGTTTTAATCAAGCAAAGAAACTTCTGAAGTAGTTCTCAGGATGGCAGGAGGTGTCCGTGTGCTTTTTATTTCAACTTCCAAGAGTGTTCAAAAGCCGTGTAAGTATATCTGGGAGGTTAAACATCCATGATGCTCCGTGGTGTTATAGGAACAGAATAAATCCTATTACCCAAAATAAAAGAGAAGAAGATACCTTAAGGGAAGTGCTTTGTTGTCACCTATACCCTCTGCAATACAAATATCAACTTGTCACAAAGGTTGAGACCCTTGTAGTGCATTCTTTCAGGGAACAAATCTGTCTTCTGGCTTTAATGTAAGAGCTGTGAAATATCTGTATTAGGTAAAATAGAGGTTAAGGCACCTTAAGGGCACTGAATTCTTATCTTTTTTTACTAGCAGGGGTGTCAACATGTACTAAAATGTGATGACCTACTCTCCTCTTTGATAAAAAGGAAAATGACCTGTCTACTGTGGATGGTGATAGAGTTGCCTGGGGCAGATTACATTGTCACCTTCTTTAGTATTGGTGTGTAGGAAAATAAAAAAGGCCAGGATAGTTCTGTTTACCACAGAAGTATTTGACATTTCTAGCTACTGATAAAATACACTCAGGGGTAGAAAGAAAAAGCTGGTTTACAGTACTAAACAAGGTTATGGAGAAAGGCAGAGATTGTTTGTTGTGTGAGCCCTTGGTATCACAGGATGTATGATACATATCAAGGGATTCCTTCTGACCACTTCAGACACTCAGGGTTCAAAATCAGCATTTAACCCTGCTCTCCACTTGTCCAGGGCCTTTTGGTACACAAAAAGCTGACATGCCTTGAGTCAGGTCTTGAAATTCTGATGTACCAGTGGACTGTGCAACTTAGAGAGTTTAATCATGGACTTAGTTGATAAAAGTAACAATATTTCTTGTATTCTTGAAATAATTTGTGTCACATTCAAGACCTTTTCTCGTAGCATTCCGGAGCATTTGTAATTTGTAGCAATTTAGAAGTTGTTAGTCGTTGCCTATTGCTGTGTGTGATGGAAAGAGAGTTGATTTAAATTGTAGAGCTGGAACACCTCAAACTGTAAAATGTGCTTTAAGCTTTAATTAATACTTCTATGCAATACTGTAAAGGAAGGTGTGCTTCCTGCTAATCAGAAACTGGATTTATGGATGAAGGAAAGATATCTGTTGCACTCTTTATTAATATTTGAGTAGAATGGGTTTCAGCATTTCTTCATGTTCTGTATCATGGCAATGAAATTTAGACATCTCTTGTCTGAGTTCCTTTCACAGTAATCTTGTCTCTTGTTTGCATAAATAAATTTTAAAAGTTTTGTTGTTAGAGAGATGAGACTCCAAGGGATGGGAAATTGACTTCCTCTTGCCAAACAGGTACTGGTTTTTACATTGTTTAAAAACTCAAATCTGTGCCCAAAATGAGTGAAATCATAAGTGAACATTGATGAGAAAAACTGAAAAAGTTTCTTTAAAAGGCATGGGAGCCTTTTTTAAAAAGCATGAACTCCATAACTTTGGTCTGCTTTTGCTCTTTGCAGGTCAAACTCATTAAGATATTTTTGGCCTAAAGTTCTAAGTATTCATGAAGAAGGTAGAAATCTGTTGGTATTGGATTTAATGTCAATAGAAGATGAAATTTAGAAAATCGATGGTAACTTATTTAAATCAGGTCAGTGAAGTGTGTCTTGTTAGATCCTGAAAATTCTGACATTATATTCTTCTGAAGCTTAAATAATTGATTTTGTCTTCCCTAATTGTTTAGAAAGTAGCTAGTTATAAAGTAAAAGCTTATTGCTTTATGGAATTTCCTCTTTCGATTTTTAAGTGTTTACAGAATTCTATTTTGCATTGGCTCATGCATAACTGCCCATGATTTTACCTGTATTTGTGATTAAAGAGTGTTTAGAAATTTGTATTAACAAGGCCATTTATTTATAATATTTTTTGTTTGTTTCATAATCAGTGGGGAATTTGCTATTGTTTTCTTGTAAATATTTTTATTCCAAGGAATTTAAGTAAAGAGCAGGATATAATCCAGATCCTACAGAAAAGCTAGAGAATGAAGTCAGTATTGAAGGTGGGCAGTGAGCAATGAAGGAAAAAAATAACTCAAGAAAGAGACATGCTGAAAGATGATAAAATACTAAGGCAATGTGGTGTTTTGGGCAGAGGATTAGATAAGGAGAAAAGTAATGCTAGAGAATCAATAAAAAGTAAGTTACAAAGCCAGACATCTAGTGGATTCCTGTGTAATATTCTAGCATTTATTTGACTGAAATGTAATGAGTGACTGTTGTGTACTGTATATATAAATGAATTTACATGTGTGGCCTGCTGTTTGGCACTGTAAGTACATCAAATTTTTTTAAAGCCAAGTTATTTTTCACTTGGGCATCTATCTGCTAATTCCTGTTTTGTGAGGAGTAGTGAGGGAGAGTAATTAATTGATACTGAAGAAAAAAAATGGAGGATTATTTTAACGCATGGAATGTTAGGATAGATACAAATAATAAAAATGAAGAAAAATCCAAACAAATGGTTATGAAGAACACAACCTGCTCATGCATAAATACCTGCTGGACCTTGGCCATTGAGTCCTTTAGAGAGGAACCTGGCTGTAAAAGTCTGAACCGCTTAGAATGGATTTATTATTCTTAGAAAATCTCCTTTGCATGTGGAATCTTCTCTACTGTTGTGGCCCTGGGCCTAATCTTCTCTCCTTTCTAATTCAGTTTAGAAATTCTTTGAGAATTCCAGATTTCACCTGTGTGTGCAAAATGGCAGAACTTTGCATGCATAATAAAAGCTCAGTGACTTCTTGACAGTGCCAGTGGTGTGATTAATTCCTGTGCATAATGTATTCAGTCATCCTATGCATATGCAGTGACAATATAAGCAAAGGAGACTGAAGGGTCCCTATGGATGATGTCTGGGGGAGAGCTCTTGTCTTGCTCTTGTCAAATGTATGTGTCTCTCCCCATGTCCCCACAGATTTCTTTCTCCTTGGGCTTTATGCCAGCCGCAGCATCTTCCCCATCTGGTCAGTATCAGAAAGGTGGACCACACCTCAACCTCTTCCATCACATGCTGGCAAGTTTGTATGACTCTTGGTACAGAGGCAGAAAATAGAAGAAAGCTGGCATTTTCCTAAGGAGCCTTTATCTAACAACCCCTGGTGCTTGCCACATTGACTCTTTTCCTGTTAATAAATTGCGTTGTTTGCAGAAAATCATGCCAGGTGAAGCAATTTTGTGTCCAGTGATGTAGTGCCTCATATCCCAAATATTAGGTCTTTGCATTTATTCTTAAGAATGATCTGGACTTTTCTTGGTAACCTTACAGTGTTAGTCAATTGTGTTGTAGCATGCCACATGTTTTTGTCTGTGCTTGTGCAGATCATTTCTAGGCATTATTCCATGAACAGTAGTAAAAATGTTAAGATGTTTAGCTAGCATCACCAAAGCTCTCAAACTAGAAAGGTGCCTCAGTCTCTTTTCTGACATGAGCAGTTGCTCTTGCAGGCTCTAAACTGGGATTATGTGGTGCCTGTAAATATTAACAAGAAGCCTTAGAGAACTTCTACTGACAAGCCAATATACCTTTGTGACATTATTCTGGCAAAACTCTGTATGTCATGTTTGTATCTACATATATGGAAAGGTATAGTGCATTTTGCTAGATGTAGTTTTTAGGCACATATTTCTGTATCCTAATAAACAAAATACTTGCATCTCGTTAAATTAATAAATCAAGTAGATTTTGTGGTTGTGTTTTAATAACTGGATAAAATATAATTTAAATTCTGGCTGGTTACTGGTGTTTATCAGTGATGAAAAATTACAGATTAGTCTGTGTTTCTATAATCAGAACATTTACACAATGGATATATTGTTACAGTTGTCATTTTAGTTCTGATTATTACTCAGTATGTCTATTGCAATTTTCTCATTTACAGCTGTTATTGAGCTCCATGTGTAATAGATGGAATTACTATGTCTACCATTTATTTAATGAATAGCCTACAGAAACATTAGTGTTAATAATATTATCCACTTAATGTACACAACAGTTTATAATATGGATAGATGAATAATGTGTTGCACTATTTAAATTTTATTGGAATAAGATAAATAGATCTAGTGCATTTTTGTTCGTAAATGTGATGTTAGAGTCATCTGGGGGATTTAAAAGAAAAGCCAGTTCTAAGCAAAGTGATTGCAACTAGTCTGTTATCTAATATATAAATAAAATAGTTTAGGCTTAATGGTCTTTTTTGGGTGGTGGGATTTGAATCAAGGGGAAATTTTTCTTTTTAAAATAAGTGAGAGTGTCAGCTGTTCAAGTTCATTCTTGATGGGGGATATTCTGCTAATAAGGAGAATTGGGTTGGAAAACTAACAGTTTGGTTCCTTTGCTCAGTAACAAGGAAGTGTACGTGAGACACATATATTAAACAGAATTAACTAAGTTTACCAATTTGATAAATATGACATGCAGCTCTGATTAAATAGCAAAAATAGCAGGCTGTATAGTAAGCACAGTCAGGCCTTGTCCAATGCAGGCAGCTTCCTACTCTTGTTCTTTATCTGCTTTTTTGGTGTAAGCCCTAAGAGGAAAATATTCTCCCTGCCTCTGTTTTGAGTAATTTTGATTGTATGAAAGAGTATTTCCTTGGCCTGATTCATCAGACCTAGTAGGGCTTCTCTAAACTGACTCTTCAAGATACTATTTTTGAAAAAGTTGTTGTATGACAGGTAATGAGGATATACTTTGTTTTCATGGAAGAAGCACTGTAAAATGGGACAACCATCATTGAGGGGGTTTCTAATTTTTTTTTTCCCTGAATAAATAGGCACTTAAGCAAAATCTCCAGTAAATGTTATGTAGAAGTCATGCTGTTTGAGTCAGAGAATATGAATTTTGAGTTTCTGACAGCAGTATTTAAATAGCAAATTTGAGGCAAATTTGGTAGGTAAAGGTAATAATCTATTAGACCAACTTGTAGGAGTATAAAAGTTAGACAAGGCTTATGTGTCTTACAGCTAGACTAACCTTGCCTAGTGGCTCTGGGTGATCTTAGAGGGGACATAATCATGGCTGTTGTAGCCCAAAGTATTTTGGGTTAGTTGCCCCCACACCACCAAAATGTTCTTTAGGGCAGACAAGCTGTGCTGTGCAGACCAGTGAGTCTGCTGCTGAAGGTACACAGGTCATCTACTGTTTAACTCCATGGATCTGAGGAAATCTGAGAGATGCTGGCATATTCAGCTGTGAATTTTAATGGTTCTTTAATTATAGTTTTAACTCTGTGGTAAGTAGTCTAAACTGAGTGTGTGCAGAAAACAGTCTGTGCATTTATGTACATCTGAGAGGTTCTTCTAAATAAAATACCTACCAAGTCCTCCTACCATAAGACTTATGTCCTCATAGCTGTGTATCCATAAATTCCTTAACGTTACTAATACTTTGTTATTTAAACACTCTCCATTCTGAGCTGTAGTGCAGGGATTCATGAGCAGTGACCTGCCAGCATTGCAGGACCACCAGAGGACTGCAAGAGCTGTCTAGTATTTTAACTGTAGTTCCCAAAAATACTTGGTGTTTCAGAAAAGGTAAAATGTGTGCATTGTATACACATGCTTTTCTTCTGGACAGTGGTACAATGTTGTGATTTCTTCCTTAAAAGAATGTGTTACTGATTTGGGGCTATCTATAATTCTATTGCAATGTAAAGTAATTTACTTCCGGCTATTATGTGATTACTTTCTAAAAAATGCAGAGCTTTCTAGAAGTTCTGTAACATATCATACATGAAGAATAGCACAAAATTGATATTTTAGCAGAATAAATATTTTTGGTATCTTCAGTGTTTTCTCTGGTTACTCTATCAGTTCTTTTCACAGATTTTTTTTCTTTTTTGCTTACTACAGAAAAATTACATCAAATGCAGGATAACAGAACACTGTCAAGCTAAGAAGGTTTTATATGGACAGCATAAGACAGGAGCAGAAAGATCCAGTGCACTAATAGGCACGCTCACATGAGCTACCTAGTCCATTGACAGTTCTTTCCTTTGTTCTCCCACTCGACCCACTTTCTGCCAGTGATTTGTGACATATTTTGTAAGAGATCAAATAAGCCCTTGACACCTGATTGCAATGTAGTGCTTGTTTACAGTTGCATTTTTGAAGGACCTCAAGACAAGATGGAAGGTTTAACTTAAAGTAATTAAATTTGCATCTGCTCTGTGACAGGAATTTTCTTATGTGTGTATCCTGTTGAGCAACTTTTACTGTAATTGGCCATGAAGTACCAAAAGAAGGATCCAGGTAGACAAAATCATTGTTCCCTACTACTAAAATCTGTCATGGTATTTCTTAAGGACTGGCTTGTACTTGGCTTGTGCCATGTTCTTTGAAATATAGCAATGCCTACTTTTCTTCCTGTTTTTTTAATGTGGACTCTGACTTGGAACACTAATTAAGCTGAACTTGATGAATAGCATTTTCTATTCACATTTTAAAAGCTAAAGAACTATTTTATAGCTGCTTTGAATTCAACATTATTAATTAATATCTGTTTTTTATGGTATATTTTGGCCAGATTGATATTGTTAAATTTCCTCTGATCAGTGAGATTTTAAGTAACATACCAGGATGTTCACCTAATACCAATTGAAGTGGTTTTATGAGGACCAAGAATTATTTGCATCTTGCATGGCCTGTCCTTATGGCTACTTTCAAGTACAGTGTAGGTTAGAAGAAGTAGTTATTTTCAGCCTACTGACTACAAGTGAGATTAATAGCTTTTGAAAGGGCTGTAATGAAAGGCTGACCCAACTGGCTTTTGTATTATTCCTTGTTTATCCTGCTCTCATCTCTATCACCTTTGGGCTACAACAAAATGTAATTTATGTTAGCAGTGCTTCATTGAAGGTGAAAGGTCACATTTTTAATGAGGGTAGCCCTGATTGGGATTTAGGTTTTAAAATGTTGTGTGGTAAAGTACAGTCAACAAAGTCCATATAAAGAAAATTATTGCAGAAGGGGGTAAGAAAATATTATTTGAGGGGGAAATAATACCGTTTTCTTTTATTTAAAGTTCAACTAGCAGAAGTTAAATACCTAGGAAAAGGGATTTAACAAAGTACCAGCAATGTGATGCTCAGTTTTAATAAGCCTTTATAATTTTGTCAGAATGGTGAGTTCTTTGTACTGAGGAAAATACTTTGCAGATAATCAATTTCCTCTTATTTTGATGCTGTTTGCTAAAACCATCTCTCTCTCTCTCCCCTTCATATCTTTGACTTGAGTGGGACAGAAATGAAATGACCACCTGTGCTTGTTCCAGGGAGAACCTGTCTGTATTTGGAACAGTTAACCATAAGACCCAACTGGGTTTGAGTTTTCCCTTTAGAAGGCAAAGCTGCCTTATGTTCATGAGATTGAGCAGTGGTGTCCATTAGTGGTATGCTTTAAAAATGATCCAGCTGGATTTTTGTTGAATGGTGTTAATGTTAGACTTCACTACATGACTTACAGAACCAATTTTATGAAACATGCACTTTCTCATAAAGCCAATTTTTTTTTTAAGATAGGTTAAAACGTTAAGAGAATTCTAGTCAAAAGAATTTAGCAGGTACCTGAGGAAGTTTTAGGGTATAAGCAATGAAGGTAAAGTTGTCAATTCAAGAGTAGTCAACAGCTGGTTTGAAAGAAGTTCTTGGATTTGGGTTTTCGACATTCAAATGCTTACCCTGTGTGAGTGGTGCTTGCCATGAATCTCACTCTCATCTTTCATTTATGTGTATTGTTTTCAAGTGACAAAATGCTTCAGTTATGTTCAAGAAAGGAATGGGACATACATCAGGGATTTTCAATTTCATTACTTTTTTATGGAAGCAACTTCTAACCTGAGCTTAGTTCAAAGTTTACATAGAGAAGAGTGGTGGAATGAGCATCTTTGGTTCTTTACAGCCAAGTTATCTTTCATGGAGACATGGACTATCAAAATCTGAGCTTTTATATATATATTTATGTTCCTTTTTTTACACTGTATATGTAGACTGCGCAACAGTAACCACTGAGAAAAACCATAAGGCCCATAGGATTCACATTGTGAATGAAAGTTTAGGAAGGCTGCAGGTTAGATTGTGTAAGAACTGCAGTACTTTGAAGAGGTATTGTGGTGCTGTCAGAAGCTTTTTTTCCCCGATTTTGGATTGTTTTCTGTGTATCATGCTGCATCATAACTAAATGCTGGATTGTGCCCCTGTATGATAGGAACTTTTTATTCCATGGTGATGTGTGAAGCAGTCCATTGAGGCCCTGCTGTAGCAGTTCAGACACTGGGTTTCCTTTCCTTCTCCCCAGCACTCCCCACTCCTGTAGTTGCACTTGACTTTTTAGCAGAGGTCAGCCTTGCTGTGCTGCTCCTGCAGCGCTTCTCCATCCTGCTCTCCCCTTCTTCCCTACCACAGCACTCCCCTGTGCCTGGGCTCCTGCTGTCTCTTGGCAAGGAATGGAATCACACTGTGCTTTAAAGCAACATAATGTTGGGATTCCCCTTCTTTTCATCCGTGTCAATAGGTCTTGAACTATTAATGCAAATCTTCAAAATGATTCTTTTAAATTTACACTTGTTTTACATTATTTTATAATTAAGTTTTAGTGTTTAAAGAGAAGAAAGGAATAGAAGTTTTTTAAGTGATTAAATATTAATTTTATTCACATTTAACCCTAATTTACATTGAAGATGTTAACTGAAAGGCAGATCTTTTGAATTCAACATTTTCATTTCCTTTTAGCCTCATTGATGAACAGTTAGATCTTGTCATATAAAGTGTCAGGGTCCACTGGGATAGAAAGAATAATTGTGGAGTCTTGTACTTTTTAGGATGGTCTGTTTGTGATGCTTACTGTTTCCTAACAAAATAAAACAAACAAAAATCAAAATAAAAAATACTTTGTCTAAACTAAAACTGAGATCTGAAACAAAACCTTTTTCCAAACTGCTAGAGAGACTGTCCTGCTTGAGGACTCTGGTGATTGTTCTTGTCTGTCTTAACAGGACCTCTGAGACTTTGAAAGCTACTGGAAGGTAAATCAAGGGGTAATATTGGTGATAAAATCTTGTATTACATATGTAATATATATATATATTACATGCAGGGTTATGAATTTAAGTAAAGACAAAAAAATTTTGCTGCATGCAACTACAACTAGGTGTGAAACTGACCACTGATGTTTTTTTCCTTTCAAAGAATTAAATTAACTTAAATGCACTCAGTATCCTTCTGTTAAAATCTATAGTTTTTACCTGAGAGTTCAGGAAATGTAGAATTTATTTCTGTGATCTGAAATTACTTACAGAACTCTGGATTAAAGTTCAGTCTTGGTGTGGTATAAACTGCTGCAGCCTTTTGGGTACATTCAGTGCTTACACTTGCACAGGTAAAATCCTGCAAATGATACAGGCCTTTGTGCAGTGTTTAATAAATTATGGAACTTTGAAGAATCCTTGAGAAGTGGGGCCTGCATGTGACTGAGCAGCAGACATGAGTAAGTGTTATCCTCGAGTGTATCTAGCAGACAGTAATAGATGCTTGAACAGACAATATGAGCACTGAGTGAGTGATGGTAATAACATTAAATATTTACATATAGCAAAAGCATTTTGACAGCAGAAAAGCGACTGTCTCTGCAGTAAGGTGGGTAAACCCCAGTGTGATATAGTACACCTTTCTATAGGATAAGTTTTTATTAATA
The DNA here is from genome assembly GCA_013397375.1 of Toxostoma redivivum. Taxonomy (NCBI): domain Eukaryota; kingdom Metazoa; phylum Chordata; class Aves; order Passeriformes; family Mimidae; genus Toxostoma; species Toxostoma redivivum. The sequence goes on along the minus strand of VXBI01013933.1, from coordinate 1,404,348 downwards.
ACTAGCAGTGTTTCCCTGTAAGACAGATATTTTGATCTACTGTCATACAAGACAATTTTCAAGACTTTATTGGAGTAACCTCCAGGTGCCAATATCACTCCATACCTACCAGAATGTCAAAGCAATTACTGAGTTCAGAAGTAAGAATTGATAATTGGATAGTAACTAAATGCTTAATATTAACCAAAATAGGTTTTAACCTTTTGCCAAAAGCCCAGACTCTACCCTACCTCAGTTTTACATTGAATTTTCTAACATAGGAGCTATCTGGAGAACTGTGTCCTAAAGAATGTTGTACTGTGGCTGTGCCTGAAAGAGTTGATGAAAACAAGAAGTCCTCCTGCCTGCTTCACTGCTGAGCAGTTTCATAGGAGTAAATCCATTTTATTGATTCCGGAGTTCTTGAAGTGCAGGATATTTGTCTATGTGCCTTTGTTTTGTTTTTTGAGGGAACCTGCAAATTATGATTGTAGAACAGTTGGTATTCCTTGCACTGGACTTCCTAAAATAGGTAATGCTTGATTCACACATAATTTTAAAACGAAAATACTTTATCAGAAGCACAAGATAACAATTTTTATACTGAGGAGCGTATGAATTTTGTTAGAGGTTTTTATCCTTCTAAATGCATTTCAAAAACCTTTCATGTATAGGAAAGAAATAAAACAATGGTGACAGTAAATTGAATTTTTTAAAATACTGTACGAAGCTTGTATTACTATGATGAACCTACTTGCATTTAATGATCTGTCATGTCATGTAATTAAAACAAATTAATATTGAAAATGAACTAAAATTGAGTGCTATCAAGCCACTTTTTCATATATTAATTTTCACAGCAAAAGAGAACATAGACCACAATTCTGGAATTTGTTGCTTCAAATCATCAGTAAGGTTAGTTTTTGTTTTGTTTCAAAATTTTACAGCAAAGATAATTCTTTGGAAGTGGATAAGGGATACTTCCTGTTGAAAAGATGGTTGGCAGTTCCTTTCTTAGCAGTGTCTTCAGCGTGGGTATCCAGTCAATGTCCATGAGTAATCTGCCTCATTTGGGAATATGAATAACTATGAATATCTAGAATATCTAAGGCATATGACCAGTTGAGCTGTGGTCAGTCAAGCATTTCTTGAGCTATAAGGGCAAATACATTTTTACAGCTTTTAAGGAAAGAATCTTAGTCCTGTGGAGGAAGGGGCTGGTATATTGCAAGAAGGAAAAAATGTTATATTCCTGCAAATATCTGAACGATATGCTTGGCAAAAGGAGTGTGACAGAAAGTTAATGTGATGTGTTCTTTTCTTGGAGGAGTTTTTCTTTGAGGGAAAAAAATTTGCAGGTGATAGCTGTTCTGAGGAGCATTCCTCTGTGGCTGTAAAATTGATGTGGGCTACAGAGCTAGAATGTTGATAACTTGATGCCAGTGGATGTGAGCTGAGATGTTTTGAGTGGGGACTGCACTGAAGATAAACCCAAGTGAGCTCATTTCACTGTCTAAAACTTGAACCATATTCCTTGGTTGTTTCTTCAATATCAAGAATTGGAAATTATGCAGCATTTAAATTTCAGATTGAATCTGGAATCTAGTACAAGAGCGTGCCCCTGGCTTTTCAGAGGACATCTCAGGATCCTTAAGAAGCAATACCTGTTTTGCAGTAGATGATCTACATGTGTTTTTCAAGGCAACTACTAGTTTGGAATAATTTTGGATTAAAACTTCTAACATGCTGATCAGGAGTTACTCTAGTTTAAATCCCTTTTCTTTCTAACAGCCTCTGTGTTAGAAGTAAGGAAGTATTCTTGTAAAAACAATAAAACAACAGGTTCTTAAAAGCTTGAACAATAATACTTCAGTGACCATTAGACTTTGGACTTTTTTGTTCATTGCTGTGGTAAACAGGGGGTTACACTTGGTTTTTGCTGTTAATGCCGCTTTCTTTGTGGTCTCTACACTTCCTCATCATTTCTCATATCTTCGTATCAGCACATCTTCACTCTCTGCTGCTCATTTGAGCTTTCCAAGGTGTCAGAGCAGTGACAGTGCTACAGAAAGTACAAATACTTCGTTTGAATCTGGGAGAGCAATTTGAGAAGCCATGAGCAGAATTCTGTATGACACATAAGGAAGAACAAGTTTGTCTTCTTTTTTTAACTTCATATTTAAAGTAGGGACGATGTTGATTGTTGTGGCAGCAGTTTAGGTCCTAAAGTAAGGCATAGATTCAAATACTTAAAGTGTATTTACAGTAAAGGTTTTCAAACTTCTACTGTGTGCTGACCACTCACCGAGTGAAGCTTTTCCTGTTTGGATTTCTAAGGGCTTTTAGTACTAAATTTGGATTTATAAGGGCTTTTTAGCAGTATTTATGCACTTCACATCATGACTGTTTGCCTAATAGAATGGAAGGTTTAGTCCATGCAGTTGTATTGTCCTAATCTAACCATCAAAATGAGAATTCTAGCTTCAGAAACTTCTTTCATCACACATAATTTCTGGGTTTCCTGATGCAGATACATAACTGAATAAGATTCTGTGTTCATCATATAACCCTCAAGGTCTAGACCATGTGCTGGTCATGACCTGAGAACATACAAAACTTTGCTAAAGTTTTATATTTCTATTTCACTGAGTCTGTGGTGGGAAAATTAAATTAGACAAACTCTGCAACTGTCAGTCTGTTGCAACCTGAATAATGTTTTCACCAGCAGTGTTTTAAAGACTTATTTCTCTTCATTCTTGCTCCTGACACTTCTTCTTGTGGCTTCAGAATTTGGAGGAATTTTTTTTAAAGCAACCTCTAAGCACCTTGTGATACAAGTTATATTTCAATCAAAACAGGCCTTTGGTGTCTTCCTGTAACAGCAAGTCTGCCTGGTGTGGATTTTTTTTTTCTCCTTGTTTTGTAGTATGCAGTTCTACATACACTACATTATTTTTGCTTAGTTTAATGAAGCACATGAAACTGGGAGTCATGAGATTTGAGTCATGGCAATTTAATGCCAGTAATAGGAAGCAGCTTGGTTGAGGGTGATTTTCTGCTGAAATTAGTACTATAAAGTATTAATATATTGCTATTCGTTTCATGATGATAGATGTGGGGTTCAGATGCAGCATTTTTAATTTATTCATCAATATGTATAGAGTGTCCATAAATAAATGCTGTCCATGTGGTAAATGGCTAGAGAACATAGAATTTTTCTTGCCTTTTCCTGTAAAAATGTTGTGAAATAAAAAATGTAGAGATTCATGGCAGGGATTGTACTAGCATCCTTTTTTTTAATCCATGCTTTTAACTTGATCTAAGCATGTAAGTATACCTTTTTACTTGGTAGACAATTGTGCTGGTTCACACATTTTTGTATTCATCATGAAACTTAAAATAAGTTCTCTTCATGGTTTTTCATGAGCGAGGTTGTGCTGCAGAGTTTAGTTTATTTGCACAAACTTCGACATTGCGCTGCAGAATAGAACCAGGGTAACAGAGGGTAGGGTGGCTGTAACTGCATTGTAGTGACAATAAGTATGATGGCAGGAGTATACAAAGTGCTGACATGCAAGCAAGGAAAAGAAGAATGTACAAGTTTGCAGGCTCTAGAACACTTTATTAAGCTGTGAAAGATAAGAGTCCATTCAAAGCGGAGGGGTTATAAAAAAAAAAAAAATTAGTTGATGAAATATTTTCCAAAAATCAATGACAAAAACTATCCAAAGGTTGCAGTGCATAGTATAGGCTTTAAGATACACTGGCTTGGGCTCTAAGAGCAGGCTGTAATAGAGTTGTGTGTAAAGCATCCCCAACTATTCAAGGCAGCGTATGTTGAGGTGCAAAGCGAGCAGAGTCTGTCCATCTGTCTGTCTGTCTGTCTCCCTGTGAGCCTGCAGTGCCTGGTTTCCCTGGCAGAGTGGGACACTGCTCTCCACAGTGTGCGGGCTGGAGCTCAGTGAGATTTTGGAGTAGGTGTGCTGTCCCTCTTGGAGCCCAGTCAGATTTTGGAGTTGGTGTGCTGTCCCTGCTGCAGCTCCGTCACATTTTGGAGTTTTGGGTGCTGTCCCTGCTNTCAGTCCCATTTTGGAGTTGGTGTGCTGTCCCTGCTGGAGCTCAGTCACATTTTGGAGTTGGTGTGCTGTCTCTGCTGCAGCTCAGTCCCATTTTGGAGTAGGTGTGCTGTCCCTGCTGGAGCTCAGTCCCATTTTGGAGTTGGTGTGCTGTCCCTGCTGGAGCTCAGTCACATTTTGGAGTTGGTGTGCTGTCTCTGCTGCAGCTCAGTCCCATTTTGGAGTAGGTGTGCTGTCCCTGCTGGAGCCCAGTCCCATTCTGGAGTTTTGGGTGCTGTCCCTGCTGAGGTTGAGTGTCACTAGGTGGCACTGGAACATCGCCCGTGCCTGCACTGCCGCGCCTGCACTGCCGCGCCTGCACTGCCGGGCGTCAGGGAAATTGTTTTATTGGTAAAGGGCATAGTGTAATATATTCATCTCCATCCCAGGCAGCCATTTAATGCCCTGAAACATGCCCTCTCACAGCTCTGGCCTGTTGACTGCGCTTATTTGGTGTAATAATTAGCAGAATTTCTCGCTAACAGCGGTACTTACCAACACCTCACATTTTGCTCTGTGTTTTTGTACGTGATGGATTGTGCATTCTATGAATAAAGTTAAGCGGGTCACAGCCTAAGCCCTGTACAACACAGCTATTTTCTGCACAATAGTTCTGAATAGATATATATTAACTCCTTTTTAATCCCCGTGGTGTGTAATGCAAACAAATTTGAGTCTTTTTGTAATAGGCTATTGAAAACTTGTAAGCACAGAACACTTAACTTGTCAACTTGAAGAACAAAAAAAGAGAAATGGAATGAGGAGCTAGAGAAATTCGAGTACAGTATCTTTTACCAGTGGCAGGCTTTAGGAGCCTGTTCTAGTGCTTCATGAGGTTTGGTAGAGTTCACTGTACCGTGTTCTAGAGCAACAATTCCCATATGCATGTTAAAGGTGATCTCTCTGCTCTCGTGATGTTCAAAGTTCATCTGCTTGGTATGAAAATAATGGTAGGGATTCTGAGTTAAACAGTACTTGGACATTTTTTGCACTTTCCTAGGTGGAAATGATTTTGCTTGAAATTCTTGTGATGGAAATAAAAAGAAAATGTTCCTGAATAAATTCCATGGGTAGGGATCCTCATGATGGTTCTTTCCAAATGTAGGGCCTGATAAAGTTAAGGGTTCCCAAAAATGTCAAGTAACTGTAGTCTTTTTCTTCAGTTAAACTCCTAAGTAAAAATTTAATGGAATTCTTATATAATGAATTAGCTCAACTAACAGTGGTGTGAGGCATATTTCCTAGTTTCCTAGTCCTAGAAGTTCATCTCTGCACGGAGACTATCAAGCCTTTGTCCCTAGTTTAGTTGGGAATTGCAGTATATGTAGTGCCAAATGTGGGTCATAAGCTCTTGCAGTTTAATTTTAAAATCCTCCCTTTGAATATTATTTTAAATTCCTACATTGTTCTTTTTTTTTTTTTTATTCAGCCCTTCTTGAATTCTAGTTACTGCTGAAGCAATTCCATTGTAGAAGGGGAAGTAATACAGCATGTTAAGCCAGCAAATAAGAACAAAGGTGGGCCTGGCAGCTTTCTCTTAGTGTCAATTCCTTGCCCTCAGCCTCCCTTATTAATGCAACTGAGCTGCTGTCACTCAGATGGTTTTAACATAGACATGCAGGCTACGTGTCAGAAAGGGTGGCCTAGATTTTTGAATTTCAGGTTGAGAGTACCCCAACATACAAAACCACTATATCAAATTATAAATGGTTGACTCCAGTCCTTGTAGACATTCTGAAGGAAGTGAAATTTATTTATTATTGTCTTTGACAATAAGGAAGCAAGAGAGTTTAGATTTTAAGATGTTTGCAGTATTTTCTGTTTGATGGAGACTTTCCTGTGTGCCTTTAATTTATGACAATTCAGAACAATCCTCGTTGTCAAGCTGTACTTCCATGTTAGGATTATTTTTTGTGTGCTTGTATCTCTTTATATAAAGGGTTTTAATGTTTTCTCACTGTTCCTTCACTTGTAGTAATTTACTGTGGGCTTTTTGATAATGTTCTTATATATCCTATACAGATACTTACTTAAAAATACAATCAGAAGCTATTTGGTGCTTTTTCTTTACTGGGTCATTTAATGGATTCAGTTTTGATTGCCACCACACAGTTCATTAAACATGTCTGTATTTTCCTATCAGCCTGCTACAGCTTTAGTATGTTGTGGATCAGTATGGCTGCCCCTCTTCTTCCTTTGTCTAGACAACCAATCCAAGCCATTCCAGAGTGAGTTAGTACTCTTGGTAGGAATTGTTGATTTATTAAATTTGGCAGAAGAAACATGCAGTCATGTAACTCTAGGATATTTTGTCAGCAGAAGGGAGCAAGTAGAGCAAAGGAGAGTTGAAATGGTTGAAATCTGGAATGGTCCTCTGTGTGCCAGCCTCTCTTTTCCCCTTCAGAAATCCAGCCTGTATTTGAGAATAGCATGGAGAAGAGAAGAAATGATTTTGAAAATATTTATTACTGTACTACTTCACATTCTCAAAATACAGGCAGAGGTAGCAGCAGGACTATTTAGAATCTTAGGCTAGTTAGGAATGTGAGTGTATGGGAAGAAAGGACAGGCAAGAGTTTTCCCTGGACAAGGAACACTTAAGAAATAATTTTCATGCATTTCCATTTTAGTTGAGTAGTGCTGCTCTGCAAAGTTATACCTGAACATTGCAAGTGAGGGGAAAAGTTAATGAGAAATAAGGTCTCTGTATGCAAATAATAGAAAGGAAAACTGGAAATTAAGTATTAGCCTTTTCATAAGTCGGAATAACTTTATTAAAACAGCATTATTTGAAAAGGTGGGAGTTCTTAAGTTTGCTGAACAAATGTGTTCTTAAGCAAAATGTTGATTTGCATTATGAAATTTGCTTGGATTTGGCACAAAGAAAATGGCTTAACAGAGAGATTTACTTCTTTCACAGCACATCAGTGTTCTCTTGTATTTTACCTCTTAGTATACCGTAACACTTTGTGTTGTGCAAAGATGGCTTAAAAATAAAATGTGAGTGGCCTTTCTTTTAACTGTGGTTCTTTAACCTTATGATAGTACTGTAAATATTCTCAGTACTCTAAAATACAGATCCCAACTAACTCCTGTTTTTTTGAATTGTGAGGCAGAAGAGAATTTCTAACACCAAGGTCTCCTGGTTCACTCACCACTGGTGACTGGCAAAGTGATTAATCAAAACCAAACTGAGGAACGAGATGGATCAAACTTTCAGTCAGTGTGGCTTTGCTGCCCTCAGTTTATTTGGCTAGGCTGTATGGGCAGAACTTCTTAAAGAAATATGAATGATTCTTTGAAGTCTGATGCTCTAAACAGTTTGGGAACCACTCATTTAGGAAAACTTCCAAACTTGATACAAGAAAAAATTCCAATGAGGGAGAATGCAGGTTTCACAGAGGTGTCTCCTCCAATGCCTAATTATCCTTTCTTTTCAATGGTGCTCCCTGTTTCTGGTCTGAACTTGTCCAACATTTCAGACCCTGAATTTTGCTAATTGTTGCCTGCCAACTTAACATGTAGATGTTAGCTTTCTGTTCCCCAGGTGGCCTATTTTGGAGACTGTGAATAAAACAAAGCCTTCAAGTTTCAAAATTAACCAATTCTGAATTATTCACTATGAGGTGGTTTCTTTAAATTACTTTTGTTGAAAAGAAAACTCCCCTTTTTTCAGCAAACCATATAGCAATATCTTTCTTTAATTTATATGCCAATATTCAATCCAATAGTATTTCATTAATAGTTGTCTTATTATAAAGTTGACTCAACAACTGTCATATTTAGGTTTCTAAGTGAGTTTTTCCATCATTTGACTGATGGTGTGGCATGCAAAATTAGGAAATTAGTATGTAATAAATATAAACCTGTATCTCTGCATTTATTGAACAAGTCACTCTTATAAATCACAGAATCATAAAATACCAGGTTTACTATGATTACACATCAGTGATGGTTACCTTTAAATTATTTTGGGGGGAGGAGGGAGAATTCCACAAAGCTTCTGCTGAAGGCCTCCTCTAGTGAGAAATGTTGGAAGGAAAATTTGAGTTTATAATGTCCTTGAAAAGGGCAGAGCACAAAGATGGAAGAGCAAAGGCAAGAAGCACGAGGCAAGAAGTCTGGGGCTGCTTCTGCAGCCGAAGCGCAGGGAACTGGCGTAGCCCTTCCTTTGGTGCATTCTTTTGGCAGTGATTTTGTTAATTGTGGCACATACTCTCAAGAATAATATTGTAAATGCCTCCTTTAAAATTCATCAGCTGTGTGTCTGGTGAAATGTGACTAACAGAAAAGTGTTCCTGGAATACATTTCGTTTTATCTCTAAGGCTTTAAGCCATCTTCCTGTCCTTTCATTCTCCAGTGAAGAATACAGTTATGCATTCTGCAAATATGTACATATGATGTCTTGGAAGGCTGGGAAGGTCTTCAGATTTCACCGAGTTTGTAAGTGCCTTTAGACTTTCATAGTGCTTATTGTGCTACTAAAATCTCTGGAAAATAATTTGCTTCTGTAAAAAATATCAAGAATCAACAATTTTGTACTGGCCTGCAAAGATGTTCAAATACTGTGTAATGGCCATGACAGTTACAGTATGTGAAATTTAATGCTCTAGCTCCTTATTGATCTTCCTTGTAGCCGATTGCATGGCACATGCATTTGCACTTACCACGTGCACTTTCTACATTAACACTATCTTCTGCAGTGTCACCAAGGGCAGGCTGGAACCTGCATTTGATGCAAAACTGAAGTATTTAAGGAAATATCTATATTTTTTTCATATACTTTTTACTTCACTTTTGACTGCTTTATCTTCTGCATGATATTTTAACACTTGGAGTTTTTTCCCCTTTTTAAAGTGTTCTTGTTAGACATTGGTTGTTTCTACCATTACGTATCAATATGTATATAGAGACCAGCAATCCTGCCAGGCTTGTTATTTTCTGGAAATGATGAAAAGCTGCAAGAAAATTTATTCAATATTTGATTTTTCTGGTAGTTCTGGAAAACTGTATTAGTGTGACCTGCCAGTGTTTGTGTTGGAAAGTTCTTTGGCTATATCTACAGAAGTTATGAGCCTGTTGCAAAGGCTTTGAATCTGCATTTCAAGCTGTCAGCCCTTGGGTTTCAATCTGGAGGTCCTTGGTCTGCTCCATGGTCAGTGTGTTTGCTCTTTGCTACATTTATTAGATATTGAATCCCAGTGAGGTCTGTGCAATTCCACATTGCAGATATGCAATATTTCCCAAAATAACATGGAGATTCTTAATGTTTCTTTGTGTTTCCTTGGGGCCTTCAGGAAGAAATAGTGCCATGTCAGCATTATTTTCCATTCCTGAGCATAATATGCAGCTCCTAAGGCTACAGAGATTTAGTGCCATGTGTCCTGGTAATAGATTTCCATGGAAGTTAGGAACCATCAATATCTTCATGTCATTAGAACATGAGATGAACAGCAACACCAAATGTATCATTGTTTCAACATTAACCCTTGTTATAATTTTTATTTTATTGGTCTTTAATATTTATTGACTCTTTTGTCTGTCAAATACTGCTGCTTAGTATTTCACAACTGGCTAAACCCCCTTGGTTTCTTGGGACTGGGTGTATAGGGGTGTTTTTGCTAAATCATGCAGAATTAGTTATTGATAACAGTCACTAAGGTTTCTCTCTGCTGATTGTTTTGGGGTGAGCTGGTTAGGAATGGTTAGATTAGGAAATCTGGTCTCAGAATCTATTGACCAACTTTTAGAAACTGTGCGAAGAATGACATGCAGACATGCCTCAGTGTCCTTATGTATTAATGAGGATTCACAGCCATGTTGAACTAAACCCTGTCTGAAGTGTTTTCTTAAGGATATACGTGACTTGTGTCCATACGTATAAGAATAAACTGGAGATTTGATTAAAATTTGATAATTTCAAAGTCTGAATGTTCTTACTTCTCACCTAATACATTGAGCTGACCCATTTATTAACTGGTACTTGCTGCAAAAGGATGCACAAATGCTAGGAGGGAGCAAGACATGGATGATGTTATCAAAGTGCTTGCAGTCATGGTAGAAGAAGTAGAAGTTTATTCAGAATTATACAGAGAGGCTTTAGGGACATTTTGTCAGCCCAGTGTCTGTGTTGGAACTATTTATTACTTAATATTTTTATTATGATTCCTTACAGTGCTAATCCATGTGTGACAAATCTGCACTCAGCTAGGTAAGGAAATTGCCAGTTCTGTTCCATTAACAGCCACTGGCCAAAGGAACAATGTTCCTGTAGGTTAAAATAACAATTAAGGGGCCCTTAACACTTCAAGGTGGGGAAAGAGGGGATACTGGCAGCAGACATTTTTCACATATTGCTAAGCTGCTTCAATGCATAAATTAACTCTTAGTTCAGTTACATCAATTGAGTGTGTTGTGCATATGCATGACTGGTCTGTGTGTGTGAACCAAAACTTGAGCCTGTTGATTTATGAGGAAGGGTAAGAGAGGTTGAAATTAGTAAGCAAAGCCAAACAGTACCTTTGTAGCAGAAAATATCAGTCTTTGAGACAGCTACTCACAGATGCTGATGTAAGACCTGAGGTCTTTGCATGGCAGTGGATTGTTCATTATGTAATTTTTCTCATGCCCAGGTCACTTGAACTGCATTTTGTTACTTCTGTAGCTGACCTGTTTGTTCAGTGGAAGAACAGGATTCACTGTGTGTTATTTATATTAAATAACAAATATAGTTTATTATTGTATAATTAGCAAGTGGATATCTGGGGCATGAAATACTGCTAGACTATCATAGATATTTTGAATATGAGTTTATGTAGAATAATAATAATAATGCATATTTTTGCCCTTAATATAAAAATATTTTTGATTTCTATTAGGGGGCAAGGAAGGCAGCCTGTAGTATGCAAAGTGTGGTCATATGTCTACCAGTATTTTTGGGAGGCTGTATTGTAGATTGTAGCACAGTCAAGGTTTTTGGTAAGTCATGAGTGTAATGAAGAGTAGGCTGGCAATATAACATTTTCATGTCAGTAAATGGTGCTGTAAAAATGGCCAGCCCCTTAAGATCTTTTGATGTAGAGTTTACAGAAATAATTTGAAGAAAAAAAAATCTGAAATCTAATATATGTGATAATGGAGAAATAAAAGCTGTAATGGTACATTTAGGATGTATTTTTTATTACTCTAGGTTCATTTCTGACACAACTTGTTTTAGTGAACCACTTGAATGATCTTGGTAGCTATGAAGTTTTAATAGCTAAGACTTGGAAAGCCTTGTAGTTTAAACAAATGTCAACTTCAAAATCACATTCCTTCCTTAAGAAACTATCCCAATTTTATTTTTTTATAAAACACCCTAACATGTGAAAGGCTGTTAGGAGGTAATGTTTTGGAAGTTCCTGTAAAATGGTGGCTTTTTTCTTGATGGGGTCTTAGTATTGTGTCACAAAATTTTTGCTATATGTTTTAACCTTCCTCCTTTATAAAATTGTTTATTAAGCATTTCACAGCACTAGCCCTTTTTTTTCATGAAGGATTTGAAAGAAATCCATGTTTTATTAGAGTTGATTTTAAAAAAAAAAGAGTGAAAGGAAAACACAGGACCTAACAGGCATTCTTATGTGGGTAAAAAGGGTAATAGGAAGGAGAGATTTTTGAGAAACCAAACGTTTGCATCTGAACTGTGATTCAGATCTTTCTTTCATGACAATAGGCATTCTCAGGTATTCTAAACCTGGTAACCTCTTAGAAAACAAAAGACTTTTAGGAAAAACTTGAAAAAGGACATGATACTTTCACTAATGTCTGTAAAAATCACATGGTTTTTTAAAACATAAGAAACATAATCTTGATATCTGAATCAACTGTTACACTGTTGATAATTTTTAAAATTTAAAAATCAAATTTAGAAAAGTGCTCTTTAAGAACCCTGATACCTTCAAGTAGAGGCATTTCTTCAGATTTTATTTAGGGGGTGGTGTGTTTGAAGAGCCTATAAACAATTATGTAACACTGCTTACGCTTTCACATCAGCCAGCTGGTATAGCCAGATACTCTGTTTTTCCTTTTTTTTTTTTTTTTTTTTTTTTTTTTTTT